>CM070536.1:53636212-53756491 GCA_036346415.1 Raddia guianensis
TTCATGAGTTTTTAGTATATTAAATTTTAGCCCGGGGTTTATCAAAATCCTGGCTCCGCCACTGGTTGTGCGAGAACGAAGGGTAGAAGTCATCATTTATGGTGGAAATTGCAGCAATCTAGCAAGTCAAAACATGGTCGAGAAACTTGGCTTGCCCACGACTCCACTTGAACAACCTTATGAGATCGAATGGTTCAATTCAAATGGTAAGGTTCAGGTAACACACACTGCGAGAGTGAATTTCTATATTGGTTCATATTATGATTACGTTGATTGCGATGTCATACCCATGGAAGCATGCTCACTTTTATTAGAAAGACTTTGGTTATATGACGTGGAAGCTATTCACAATGGTAGAACCAATCAATATTTATTTATGCATTATTGTGAGAAAATGATTTTGGAATCAATGACTCCTGCCGAAATAAATAAGATTAATGCTTATAGAGTTAAAAATCATGTCCAAGAGGGTGATAAGATTGTTTGCGTGCGCAAAACACTGAAACAAAGATAAAGGAGGTAGTTCAATTAGATAAAACTGTGACCTCCCCTAATATTGCATTGGACACACATGTTTCTTTGCCCCCTGTTGTCACTAACATTTTGCAGGAGCATAAGGAGGAGTCCAGGACGACTCGAATACAAGAAGGGGAGGATGATGAGGACATCGTCAGCTTAGATACGATCAGTGTGACCGTTGCCCCTCCTTCCTCTCCAACCACTCCAACAACGACCGATGCTGCTTCATCTTCGTCGCCGAGGGGCCTTAATTCAGAAGCCCAGCCTTTCAAGCCTTCTCCGAAGAAGCGGTGCAACAAGTCCAAGACTCACGAGGCCTCGATGACTCAAGGAAGGCCCACATGGAAGCCCAAGACGCCAAAAAGCCCGGTTCGGCCATCCAGCAGCACGTCAACTTCAAACGGGCGTAACTCGGGCTCCCGAACTCCGTTTTCGGTGTACGACCACTCATTGGAAAGATTAGGAGATAAGCTTTCCAATGGATTGGGCCCCACATCCAGCTTCTCTCTAGAGGGACGGGAAAATGCAGAACAATATTTCAGGCCAGAATTTCAGGGTGCTGCGTCACCGTATTTTTGGGCCTATGGCTCATGTATCACTAGGGTTTGGTGGTGGCTGCACCCTTGGGCGCCCCACTCCCCCTGGCCACCGCTATATATGGGGTCGTCGCAGTTTTTCTATGTTTAGGTTTTGTTGTGTTTTGGTTGACCCCGTGTGTGTCCTTCCTCGTGTTCGCATGTGTCGATTAGACCACTCGTGACGAGAAACAGAACCTCACCCTTGTTTCGTGATTTATCAGTTTAACTTGTTCTTGCTTGTTCTCGATTGCTAGCAGGTTCAAGGATCGATCATGCCTGACTCGGTTGATCGCCTCGTGTGGTGACTTTGCGATTGTTCGGTTGCTGATCCCGTGGATTGGTAGCGTCGTCACTACACTAAATTGACGTATCGTTCTCATCAGAAGATCGGGCCGACCTTGTTAGGAATTGCGCCGATGCAAGATCACGAACGACACCAGGAGACACGTTGTTTGGTAACGCAGTTCAGCTTTCGCCTACATGTGCGGGGCTCTGATTATGGGCGCTCCTCCCCAATCCATAATACGGCAGCACACCGGCTAACCAGGTCACGGCCACATGCCGGCCGCTGACCTCCTCTCTTGCCTATGCTACTATTATGGAGTCGTTGTCTTGGTTACACCAGGGCTGCCTCCCTTTATATAGTGGAGGCTTGGATAGAGTCCGACTCTAACACTAACCAACCCTGCCTATTACAACACAAAGTCCATGTAACCTACTCGTACACATATTCGACACAATACCTAACAGAGCGCATCAGCTACATGGGCCATGGGCCCAAAGTGGAGCGTCGCAGCGGGCCTACAGATTCTGTTTGCAATCTTGTTTCTACAATTCATGTTGATCCATAAGGAATTTTGACATGGTACTAAATCCATTGGAAATATGTCATCGGGCCTTCTTCGAGCATACTAAGAACATCCAAAATGGAGTTCGTATATGACCGGGGTGTCTATTTTAAGCAGGCTGCATTGAGATGGTTGAACCGGATACGTGGACAAATTGGGCTCTTCCTTGGTTCAGCCTTGTAACGACATCACTTATGGGACCAGAGAGGGTGCCGAGGAGGTGGGGATGCGCGTTTCCTGAATCCATATTGATCTTGGGGAGGTAGCCATGGTGGAGACTGAACTGGTGACAACAACGACGCCTTATCCGAAGGTTGTTGAAGCTGACGGTGTGATCGACTTGACCATGGTGGGGTTGATGACACCATGTAGTTAATAATGCCACCATACCTGATGTAGAGGATGTTGTGAAGTGTCGCAAACTTGTCGTAGATGTCATGTAAGAAGTCAAACTAATCCATGTACTTGAGATAGTCATGGAAGCACTCGACCATATTGATGTAGTGTTGGTCATGCTTATGATGGGCATGGTCACATCACCCTTCGTAACATATGAGCACGGATCTGCTCCAAGCTGAAAATTTGTTTCTCATTCTTACAATTTACGCACGAACAACAAACGTAGTCAGCCAAATTGCTTGATTTGTAAGCTTTGTGAGCCCTCGTAAAAGAATCCACACCATTAATAAACTCGCGTTAGTCCAAATTCATGCAGTACATCCATCTTCGGTCCATCTAGAATTAACATGATCTCCAGGTTTCAATGTGGATGAAAATCTTGATTTTCCATCAAATAAACTAGACATGTAACATTACTAACTTCCAAATCCACCCCTCCGATTTTTTATCCAAAACTTCAACACGCCGGAATTCAAGAGACCCTTCGATGGATTTGCCCGAAGTTTCAACATACCAGACTGATGATAAAATGGCCACCGGAGGTTCTCCACTACAAGATAGAGCTTGTCCAAGCTCGAGCCAGAAGACAAATATATAAATGAGACAAAATCACTATCAGCTCAAGCAAAAATCCAGCAGTGAGAACATATCACTACTGGGCTATTTCACGTTCCAGAAGTGATTATGAAATATCACTGCCGGACCCTCATTTTCCCACCATACTTTTCCATCTATTTTTTGAAGCCGACAGTAAAAATATAGTATTGTTGGCTTGTTAAACAAACCGGTAGTGCTAGTTTTGCAATCACTGCTGACCTTGAGTCACCACTCAAATGTGATACATCAATGTCAGCTCTCCCAAACGCCGGTAGTGATGGATGTATTGTTAGTGCCGGTTCATAGATCAAGCTAGCAGTGATGTTTCACTGTCGGTTGGTAGTAAAAGCCGACAGTGAAAAGATGTATCACTTCCGGTCTGTAACTCTGAACTGACATTGAGTGCAAAGAGGTTTAAGCATCGATAGCGATACTTTTACGTTGTCGTTCCAAAGTGAACTAGCAGTGATGATGTGGTGCAGAAGGGGTTATCTGTAGTAGTGATACCACCCATTACCTAACCATGGTTTTAGCTATGGGCTCATCCGTAACCCAGCCACATACAAACCCCGAGTTTTCAACACAGAGGCTAACCCGGAACCTAACCATGGTTTTGCCATAAGGCTAACCAGGAACATGACCAGCCCGGGTCTCGAACCTTCCCACACCATCTTCACGCGTCCGGAACCCCCCATCGAACTGTCCCAACTCCCGGTGAAGTCTTCAACCACCAGCTGGCACCACCAAACTCCTTCTCAACCCTTTTGACCAGCCGAGTCCATTGTGGTTGTACCGGTTCTAAACGGCTCATACGACCTCTAACCCTGACTGTGAACCTCTAGTCTATTGGGATTATACCCAATGACAATCATCAGCCACATACAATGTGGGTTCATGGATGGCGCGGACCACATATGATGTGGGCCTTGGATCGCACAAGTCCTAGAAATTCAAAGCTAACTAATTACATCAACCTCGCTTTGGATTAATCTGATTATCTTATCAAATTGGATTAGCTGAGCTCGATGTCTATTGTACCATTTAAATGTATTGTATGTGTATGCATGTATGCGTTACAAAGTAGCCATATGACTAATGCGATTACTCTAATGGAATCAAGGCACAATTATTGGATTGATTGTTGGGGCTGCTAGTTGATGATATCAAATGATTGACATGGTTGATGAGATCAGTCATGTGGCCTTACTTTCTTTTGTGCTCATGTCATTGCCTTGGTGCATGTCACCTGAAAGTCGGTGTTGCCGGGCAACTGAGGAATTGTTGACACGAAAAGTTAGTTTCTCGCGAACACACGTGCTGAAGCGTCAACTCTGTGGTTGCGTCGCAATAAGAAAACCAAGCGTGCCAGTCAATTTGACGTGTAAATTGACAAGGAGGAAATCGTCAGTAATATAGCCCTAATCGGCTTTATAAATAGCGGATCAGTTTTCTATAATCGGCTTTAATATATCCGATTATAGGTTCTATCGGCTTAATGTCCGATAGAGTTAGCAAATATGGAATAACAATTAAATTCGAGTCTTGTACTTCTTTTTGGTATTTTTTTAATAATATATTAGCAATAAACCTTCATATCAGTGCATCAGATTAAACCAAGAAGTAGATCAAATAGATTGGTCAAGCCAAGACAGTATCCAGATCCAAATCTAGATGTAAACTAATAAACCGATGTAAAGATTCAAAGGCTAATATTCGATAGATGCAATACCAATCGGTAAATATTTACAGATGCGGAATCCTAAACAAGGAATACACAAGATCGATTAAGCGAGACAATTGCATACATCGAATTCGGGAAAAAGCATGTGCAATATCTGATAATCAGCATTGCAGGATAAACACATATTACAGATCGAATACATCGAGGCAGTGCAATATGCGAGAACACATCAAAGATCAGGAAATCCCGAGGCAGTCTGACATGCTTTGTATACATGAGATCAATATGATACAGCCATGCATACGGGTTACAAGGAGAGAATCGATTATCCCATCGAGATAGCTCTACCTGCGAGTTGAAGCCTTTCGACGAGGTCGATCGGATTCGAGAAAGTGTTTGTGTATTGAGTATTAGATTTCTATTCTCGAGACCTAAAGTTCTATTTATAGTGTTACAAAGTCGATACCGATATGACCTAATTTTCCGCCATGCGTTCCTGATCACATCGTATTTCTCCCGAAGTCTTACAAGTATCGGTATTCGCCCTTTCTTCTTTGCCGATAAAGCCCATCTCCGATTTGGCCCAATGATTCCAACATATTCGGCCCTATCCGATTTTCTGCCAAATTTGGGTGTCAACATATGCCCCTAAGTTTGGCAATGAGTATTTCATTAGCCGAACTTTCAAGTACAAATCGGATTTATCATGCCGGAATATCTCGCATTTTTACCCCTGTAACTTCTCGCTTTCAGCCCATTTGTAGAACATGTGTCAGCCCAGCAGATAATATAATAAATCAGAATAATCAAAAGCGCAGTAAAACCCTATTTTTACCACGGCTATAAATAGCGCACCATTCGCCGTCACTCACGCTCTCCTACTCGCAAGACGGCTCTCGCCGGAATCTTGAGCCATCGGCGATCGGCAAGACAACCAACTCCTCCAACTTTCAATCGGCATCATGTCTCAGGTACTGATTCAATGCTCGGACTCTGAAGCTTTGTATTCTTTGGGGCCAGTAGGAGACCAAGACCCATCGGATTTCATATTTCATTCCGTAAGCAGACTCCCTTTATTTGCCGATAAGCTTAGCGTCAACAGTTGGAAATCGGCATTTAGGTCTTGGCCTAGCCCGATCAAAGGATATAAGGACTGGCTCATTCGGGTTTACAACCAGAAACAAGAGCAATGGGACGAACTAGGAATAACCGATGCCATCCTTCTTTCCTTGTCTCCTCCACCAGCAGACGAACCATTTATGGCAGCATCATCTTACTTCTCGTGCGACACAGCCAATGCCTTCTTTTTCCCGACTAGACCCATAAGCCCTACGCTCCTCGACGTAGCCATGTTAACCGATCTCAGTCCCGATGGCGAGATGCTATCGGCCTTTGATATGCTTGCCACCTTAAAACTGGTTCCCGAGAAAAACTTCGGCTGGCAACGCTACATCAATACCCATCAGCAAACTGGCGATGTAGAAGATGAAGAGCACATCGCCTTTCTCAACATGTGGCTTGACAGATTTTTCTTCTGTGGGCAATCCCTCAGCCCTAGCAAGGTTTACCAAGGGGTAGCCGAAGCGCTAGCAGCAGGTCGCAAGTTAGCAATCGGTAAATACCTGCTGGGAGCCACCTATCGTATGATGCATGAGATCAGGGAAGGCCTCTGTTCAAGGAAAGCCGACTATTCGGTCGGAAACTTAGGCGGCCCTTTCTGGTTTATCGGAATGTTCTTGAAGCTCCAAATATACAATTCTCTAGGGGAACTAGATTTCAACCTAGAATTCCCGAATGAAAAAGATTCCGATAGTAATGATCGCCCCTGTAGATCATATGGTGAGATGATATCGCTAAACTGCAACAGAAAACGCCTAAACGAATATGATTTCTCCCATTCCATGGTCGCTTTCTACACCATGTCTGAATCGGAATATGAGGCAGAGCAGTTTAACCCGTACACTGATCTGGACAAATACCCAGTACCTTCATTTTTCCGATTGGCCGACACCCTAAAGGATGAAGCCTTATCTGCTTTCAAGGAATTTATTTCTCCAAGCATCTTCTTCGCTATTCTGAGCACGAGAACTCATATCAGGAAACCCTCCTACGAGTTCTATCACCCTACCGTGGTTGCTCATGATTTAATCTCGGCAGAAATTTCGATCTCTTTATATACCGCCATGTTGAGCGCCGAGAAGATTTAAACTCCCAATAAACTACGGTATTTTGTCTGCTGCCACTTGGACTTTGAAGTGCCATCAGAATTTATTATGTGGGCCAACACTTCATCAGCATTCGATAACTGGTGGGAAACTATTGCCAAAAATATTTATGCGACCAAAGGCGAGCTGCAACCTTAATCGAGCGGGACATCGGCGAAAGAAACTTGCAGACCTAACTGGCCAAAGATCGCCGGCATAGCTGAAGCGCCATCAGATTCGGAAACCAGCAGTTCAAGTAATAACGATTCCGAAAATTCTGATGAAGATAAAGAGGAAAATTCTTCAGAGTCGGGACCTTCTTCATCAGACTCAGACGATGAAAGGTCAAACTCCCAGAACCACGCATCGTCTTCTAGCAGCGAGGTTACTAACTTGCGTGTGTTTGCTAACTCGTATTGTTCTTTTACCGATTACTGACCTCTTGCTTACTTCCCTTTCAGAGCGGCGACAAGCGTCCCAAGGCAAAACTTATTGGAGAAGAAGCTGGCCGGATCCACGCGACGGCCAAGTCAGCATCGGCCTTCACTCAGGGCTCTTCCCAGCCAAAAAAACGAGGTATAATCGGCTTACACATATAATTCTAAAATATTCAATTATTTACTGACTTTACTTAACAGGAAACCCAAGGCTAACCCTACCGAGGAAGAAGGTAGTCACTAAGAAACCAAGGCCCCAAAAGGTGCGTACTCCCGATAGTACGGAATCAGTATGTGACACAGTAAGCACTTGATTTTCTTCAAACTCTTGACCATCATCGGCTTTCTTACTTACGGATTATAATTTTAGGACACTTCACCCATCTGCAAGAAGAAAGATGGCACACTTGCTCCTCCGCCAGCGTCACAAACTCCACCGACCTTCAATCCACAAGACGTAATCGGCTTTCCCTTCCTTGTATTTACGCAATTTCTTTAAAATCCGATCTCTTGTGACTTTAAATATTTTTGTCCAGTACATGTTTCAACCTCGCAGCCCAACCCGGGTAACAGTGGTGTCCACGCATGTCATCACTTACGACGGCAAGAAAGACGATGAACTCAACTTCGACCCGTCCAGTATGGATTGGCTCGACGACGAGCTTGATTTCCTTTCTTCGCCGATACGTCCGTCGTCGCCCCTAATTGCCATCATCGATTCGCCTGCCCCCGAACCGTCCAAGAAGAATCGGCTTTCTCCAGACACTTTGGGGAAACTCAAGCAAATGTGGGAACTGGTGAACAATGAATCGGCTCTCCTAGCCAATCCTCTTGCCATCCGGGAAATAGCTGACTCCATCAAGGAGATCCTCCCAGAGCAAGTGGTCGCGGCTATCGAAAAACTGCTATCCCTTTCAGGCCAAAAGTCCGATTTTGACGCGGCGCTGGATCGGCTCCATCAGCGAGAAATCCTCAAAGATGCTGAGGCTGAACTCAAAGGGCTGATCCAAGACGCCAACTTACAGAATAACAAACTCCAACTGAAACAAGAGGCCGAATCGGCAAAGACTACTACCTCCAAGGCAATTTCAAGGGTTAAGTCCTTGGAACTAGAACTAGAGAAAGCGAAGAAAGTCAAGCGGCCGCCGCCGATTTCAAGGAAATCAAATCATGCCAAGGAGCAAGACAACAGTAGTAAAACTTGCGGCCTAGCAAAGTGTTGGAAGTGAAAAAGAAAATACCGATCATCCTGGATCACCAAGACGATACCACTACTATCAATCGATCCGGACACGATCACCGATCTTCGCTTGCCGCCATTCATGAGTTCTGCAAGTAATTGGCCTGCGAGCCAAATTTCAAAACTTTGTAATGTGCGAATCGATATTGTACCGATTATAAAACAATGCTCTAGTCTGCCCCTCGAGGCTAAAACAATTAAGGTCTTTCTGTCTTTGTAATAACTTTTAATTTCCTTATGCATTTCAATCTTCTCAACACCAACACGTCGAATAAAATCGCATAGTAATTAGATCTATAGGCGATTCACTAAGAATCGGCTTTCGCTCAACAGCAACGTGTTGAGTAAAGTTATCACCAATGCGCCAAGTGCGAAAAGATTTTTGAACTATAGGCGATTCACTGAATCGGCTTTTACAAACCCCAGCTCAAGCTCCAATCCAAACGCTAGGATAATACTTTTTCAAATACTTGGTATTAATTGCTTTACCGAAAACTTCTCCATCAAGCGTTCCCAAGATATACGCATTTTCAGGAATAATCCGATTGATCTTGAAAGGTCCTTCCCAGTTTGGCGACCATTTTCCGTATTTAGGATCTCTAGAACCAATCGGTAAAAACGTTTTCCATACAAGCTCTCCCACTTCAAACATTTTTGGTACAACCTTCTTATTGTAATGTCTCGCAACTCTTTGCTTATCGCGCTCAATATGTTCCAGAGCCCTTAATCGAACCGCCACCATGTCATCAAGCTTATCGACCATCAATCTGTTGTAATCATCGGCTTTTACATTATTTTGTTCTTCAACCCTCGTAGAACCGATGATGGCTTCAACCGCGTAACGACTTCTCGATGTAGACTAACTCAAACGGTGACACCTTTGTAGCCCCATGCTTAGCAATCCGATACGCCCAAAGCGCGTCCGCCAACGTATTATGCCAACCCCTCGGCCTTTCATCGATTTTCCGCTTGATCAGCTTTATAGCACTTTTATTCGAAGATTCTGCTTGGCCGTTGGCTTGAGCATAATACGGCGATGAATTTATTGTCGTGATTCCTAGGCTTCGAGCATAATCCTGAAACGCTTTTGACATAAATACCGATCCCTGATCTGTACTGATCGTCTGGGGAATTCCAAATCGGTATATTATATGTTCTCTAACAAATTCGATCGCTTCAGTAGCAGTTACCTTCTTCAATGGTATAGCTTCAATCCACTTAGTGAAATAGTCCGTAGCCACCAAAATATACCGATGCCCCTTGGACGAGGAGGGGAATTTTTCACCGATCATATCAATCCCCCATCCCCTGAAAGGCCACGGCTTCACGATCGGATGCAAAATTGATGCAGGAGCATGTTGGATATTCCCAAATTTCTGACAGTCTTTGTAACCCTTATAATATTTGAAGCAATCCTCCACCATTGTCGGCCAAAAATACCCTACACGCTTCAACATCCATCTCATCTTATAGGCCGAATGATGAGTTCCACACAATCCTTCATGTACTTCTCCGATTGCAACTTTAGCCTCTTCTTCATTCAAGCACTTAAGCAATAAACCATCAAAACTCCGATATTACAGCTTATCAGAGATTAATACATACCTCTGAGCCTTCCTTTTAAGCTTCCTATCGGTTTTCCCTTGCGGATTTTTAAGATAACCGATAATCTCCGCCTGCCATCCAATCGGACTTGGACATGAAATTGGAATAATTTCTAGCTCCATGATCGGTAATTTATAACCTGATGCTTCCTGGGCTAAGTCATTGGCTTCACAATTCTGTTCCCTCGGAATATGATGAATTGTAAACATGCTAAAATACTTAGCCAAATCAGAAGCCTTTTCCAGATACTCCCGAAGCAGGTCGCTGTGACATTCATATTTGCCGATCATTTGGAAAACCACCAATTGTGAATCCCCAAATACTTCCATAGTGATAGCACCAGCTTGAATTAACCACTCCAATCCCTGAATCAAAGCTTCATATTCCACTTGATTGTTGGTCAACCCTAAATCCATTGTCACACTGAATCGGTAAGGAACACCACCAGGAGAGATAATAAAAATACCGATTCCACAGCCTTTCTCGCAAACCGATCCATCAAAGAACATTACTTATGGCAACAGAGTTGCAATATTAACGTCTTGATGATGCGTGATGAAATCGGCTAATACCTGCCCCTTGACGGCTTTTGGAGATTCATATTGACGGCTTTTGGAGATTCATACGTTAGGTCAAACTCGATGAGAGTATACGCCCATTTCCCTATACGGCCTTTGATAATTAGAGCATTAAGCATATATTTAACCACATCGGTTTGGCAAATCACTTTGCATTCAGCGCCCAACAAATAATGCCTTAGTTTAGTGCAAGCAAAGTACAAACACAAGCAATACCTTTCCACTACCGAGTACCGGGTTTCTGGGTCCAATAGCTTCCTGCTAAGATAAAAGATGGCATGCTCCTTCCCATCGATTTCCTGGACCAGAACCGCTCCTATAGTTTTGTCCGATACCGATAGATACATCTTAAATGGCAACCCTTCCTTTGGGGCAATCAGAACAGGTGGATTAGCAAGATACTCTTTAATATCATCAAACGCCCTTTGCTGCTCTGGCCCCCAAACGAACTTATCGGAATTTTTTAATTTAAGCAAAGGAGAAAATGGGATGATTCTCTCCGATAAATTCGAAATAAACCTCCTCAAATAATTAATTTTACCGATAAGTTCTTGTAGACGAACTTTTGAATCAGGAGGTTTCGTATTTAGGATCGCCTTCACTCTATCGGGATGAACTTCAATTCCTCTCTGATGTACCATAAACCCCAAGAATTTGCCGGCCGATACCCCAAAAGCGCACTTCTTTGGATTCATTCTCATGCCATATTTTCGAAACCGATCCAACACGGTCACAATATCAGCCAAGTGTTGCTCTTCCTCCTGAGATTTAATTACCACGTCGTCAATGTAGATTTCAACCAATTTACCGATTAGATCATGGCAAATTAAGTTAATCCCTCTTTGATAAGTAGATCCAGCGCTAATCAGCCCGAAAGTCATGACAACCCACTCAAACAAGTCGATAGCTCCAGGACACCTAAACGCAGTCTTGTTGACATCTTCTTGACCATAAAGATCGATTGTAACCAAAGATTGCCATCCAAAAGCGATAATCGATTGTTCGAAGCAAAGATCGATCGACGATCGGCAATTGGCATCAGATATTCATCTTTATATGTTGCTTTGTTCAAGTCCCTAAAATCTATGCATACCCGAATTTTATCAGAATCCTTTTTACCAACGGGCACTATATTAGAAATCCAATCGGCATACTTACATGGCCGAATAAACTTCGCATCTAACAATCTCTGGATTTCAGCCTTCACTTGATCGTAAATTTTCCAATTGATCCTTCTTGGCGATTGCTT
Organism: Raddia guianensis; assembly: GCA_036346415.1. Taxonomy (NCBI): domain Eukaryota; kingdom Viridiplantae; phylum Streptophyta; class Magnoliopsida; order Poales; family Poaceae; genus Raddia; species Raddia guianensis. Next base: position 53,648,148 of record CM070536.1, read on the forward strand.
TACTGGCCGAAACCCGGGCTTCATCTTGATCTTGTGCTCAACTATAGATCGGTCTAGACCAGGCATTTCATGATATTCCCAAGCGAAACAATCAACCCGATCCTTGAGTATCTGGATAAGCCGATCCTTATATTCCCGCGGCAACTTTTTACTGATGTAAGTGGGCCTTTCTTTACCATCGGTTCCAATATCGACCTTTTCAAGTTAATCAGCCGATATAAAACCCTGGCCCATCTTATACTCAATGCCTTCTAGAGCCGCGGTTCCCATAAAAAACCCTCACATCCTTGGGTTACCGATTGTCCTTCCAAAGTCGTTGGTTTGAACCCCAATTTACTAACACTGAGGAAATCACAATCTTCTAAGGGTTTTCCCGATAGTGCCTCTAGATTATGATGTATATCGGCGTTAATCGGTTTCAATGATCGAGATTCTTCTCTCACCACCTCTATTTGATCGCCAATCCACTGAATTAGAATTTGATGCAATGTCGATGGAATGCAGCAATTGGCGTGTATCCAATCTCTTCGCAACAGCACATTGTAACTCCCTTTTCCTTCAATTACGAAGAACGCTGTCGGGATTGTCTTGCTTCCTATGGTGAGTTCCACAACCAGAACTCCCTTGGCCTCGGTCGGATTTCCATTAAAATCGCTTAAGACCATATTAGTCTTGACGAGATCTTACGTAGACTTATCGATTTTGCGGCAAATGAGAATATGGCATCGATTTACCGTAGCTCATTGTCTACCATCATCACCGAAATCGGTTTACCATTCATATACCCCATGATAAACAATGGCTTGAGATGCAATCGGAAATTCTCTGGCTTCTTAAAGATAGCATCTTCCGCCCCAACCACCAGCTCTGCAGCGGCCTCTTCATAATCATTCATAAATCCCCGGGGTAGCATGCATGCCATATTGGTAGCAATTGAAATTTCATCGGAATCTTTCTCAATGATAACAGCCGATCTCAACTTGGGCCTCCATTCCTGCTTGTCCCTAGCTGGCTTTATCGGTTTTACCTGCTCCAGTAGAGCGTCCCTAAATTTTTCGGCTTCCGCTTCTTTAGCTTCCGCATGTCTCATCCGCTGTAGGCGCCGTTTATGAGATTTTGTGATTCCGCTTGGGCACCACTGCGGCAACGGCACCTTAGGAGGCCTATGCACGTCGGCATTTTTGTCCCTCACGTCATCGGCCCTTTCACTAGGAAACACTAGCCGATCTTTTACCGATATCCTCTTGGGAGGAACAAACGTGTGGTTCATCGGACAATCCTCCAAATTAGGCAAAGACATCCTTTCTTCCCAGCAATATCGGAAAAAAAGACAATCCCAGTGTTCCATCTCCCAACCTTGATCTTTTGGATCCCTTTGAACAGTATCTGGAGTACCTGATTTAACGCTCCTGCGAGGCGTTTCTTTAGCCATCCTGTCGTATTTTTCCATCAACAGATCGAAGGTTGGCTTCGGCCTCGATTTTGAAATCGGATTATGATCATGGCCACGCCTTACCTCGCGCCACTCACCAATTTTTCCACTACGTCGGCCTGACGATCGGAAAGTTAGTTCAAGCCTCTCTTCCACTACGATCCTTTTATCACCAACCAACACTTTGAACCGATTGGAACTTTCAGGATCGTCGGCCTTCGTCTTGGCATCAACCATGCCGACAAAACCGATTGGGAACGGCTCTGTATCGATCTGCGAATTTTTACCTTGATATCGCAGTTGCCCATTCTCAATCCCCTTCTGCACCACTTACTTAAACACATTGCATTCATTGGTGGCGTGTGAATAAGAGTTGTGCCACTTACAATATTTGCGCTTTTTAACTCTTCAAGTGGGGGAATAACATGCCCTTGCTTAAGCCGAATCTGTTTTTCTTGTAACAAATGATCAAATATCAGATCACATTTAGATATATCAAAGGAATATTTACCTTTCTCTGGTCCTTTCGGTTTGATCCATCCAAGCTCGAATTCCTTTTTGTTGTTCACCCATTTAGCAATATAAGCTCCAACCTCTTCAGTGTCAGAGTTATCAGAATCTTCAATATCATCTGTTTCAACGATATTGACGGCTTTATCTTTACCTTTGTAATTGTCATTATTGTTCCGATACTCTTTCTGACCTGGGTAAGAGTTATCGGAGAATCGGCTTTCATACAGCGCGATTTTATGGGCTAAATGTGAGATATCAGCAAACTCCTGGTTGCCCACCTTCTTTTGATTAACAGGTAACAAACCCTTGAAAGCCAATTACGCGATTCGTTATCGGCGGTGAAAGGTCAGAGCATCGGTTTCTCACCTCCACGAACCGACGCAGATAATCATTCACCGATTCACCAAATTTCGCTTAATCATCATGATATCGGTGATTCTCGCCGTTCTCTCGTAATAGAAATATTCATGAAACTTCTTCTCCAAATCTGGCCATGAAGTGACGCTGTTTGGAGGTAACGATGTGAACCAGTTAAAAGCCGATCCCGATAGCGACAGTGGGAACAATCGGCATTTGAGAGTGTCCTTAGATGCAGCTGTGAGGATCATAGGCCGAGAGGGGGGGGTTGAATCGGCTCTTTCAAATTTTACTTCTTTCAATTAGCTTGACTAATTAGTCAAATTAGGAACCCAAGCTATCGATAGATTTATAGCCTAGTTGCGGAAGCGGTCACAATAAGCACGAGCGACTACAAGGAGGCTCGATGGCACTCACACGCAAGCGATCAATCCAATGTGCGGAAGTAAACGAGTGAGATGAGAAGACGCAAACCGAGTTGTTTATCAAGTTGATGCTCAACACATGAGCACCTACGTCTCCGTTGAGGAAACTTCTCACACGAGAAGTCGGGACCCTTCGTCCCTCGCCTCAATCCACTCGTGGTAGCTCTTTACCAACACATGGTAGGCGAGCTCCAAACCTTCACACGGAGGCGAGTTCTCTCACACGCGAGAGCTCCTCACACCCACGGCACCGACACACGGTACCGACCACCGACACACGGTGGATTTCACCTCAACACATGAGGTACCTCCAACACATGGAGGATTTGGATCCGACACACAGATACCCTGGCACCTCCGACACACGGAGATGGCCGCCGACACACGGCGGACTTTGCACACCCCGACGAACGGAGAGGAAGCACCGTGAGAATCACGGTGACCTTCACGGAGAAGGGTTTGCTTGCGGTATGCTTGATGAAGCTTGGCGACGACGATGTCTCCCGGTGACAAGAATCCCAAAAGCACAAGACCGGAGACACTCAACCCTCAACCCACCATGGAGGATGGCATGGCAACCATGGAGAGGGGACAAACCTTGGAGATGATGAGAAGGAGGCTAGGGGATACTCTCTTCTTCTTTCTCGCTCTCTTCTTCAATCTCACAAGCACATGGAACCCTAAGTGGAGGTGGGAACCATGGGAGGAGCTCTCTTGTTGTCTAAGGGCAAGGGGTGGCGGCTAGGTGAGGCTCTCTCAAGTTTCTCCCGTGCTCCTAGCCCCTATTTATAGCCCCAAGGCGAAACCCTAGAAATGGACGGTCCAGATCAAATTGCGAGATTCAGATCGCCTGATCGAACGCCGTCCCACAGAGGCTATGTACAGGACTTAGCCATTATCGAGCTAGCTCGTTGGGAATCTTTGTCGGACCCGTCTGAAGAGCGTCGGACCTTGATCCGGCAGTGGTGGTGCAGGCGACCTCTCCCGTCACAGCGACCCCTCGAAAGCTGCAGGCGACCCTCAGCGAGCATGGGCGACCTCACCTAAAGCAGGCGATCACTCGGCGAGCACCAGCGACCCCTCGGCTGGGCGACCTCACCCCAAGCAGGCGACCCCTCGGCGGGCAGGCGAACCCTCGGCGAGGCGACCTAACCTAAGCCGCAGACGATCACTCTACGAGCACCCGACACCTCTACGGCTGGGCGACCTCACCCCAAGCAGCAGGCGACCCCTCGGCGAGGCAGGCGACCTCGGCGAGCAGGCGACCTAACCCCAAGCTGGCGACCTCTCGGACAGGTGTAATTGCTCTAGATGGTTCGCTCAAGACTAACACTGCACTCTCGGAACCCCATGGGACCCACGGTGATGTTTACGGACACTGTGCTCGGTGGGACCTCGCAACCAGAGAGATGTAGTCGATCACGAGTTGGACCAAGACGCACACAAGAAATTCAGAGAAACTATAAAGCAGAGGTCCTTATCCTTGGCGTTAAACCATGCGGCCTAGTTGCCATCAATTACCAAAATCAATTAGCCCATGGAGGCTTGAACTTACAATCTCCCCTTTTGGTAATTGATGACAACACCGCAAATCCAACATGACAAGGCACAAATACAATCTCTGGTGCAATGGGTTAGTCCAGAAACATTGCATCACAGCATAGCACAATACCAAAGACTAGGCCAACGAATAAAATGCAATGTACACATAAACATGAGCTCCCCCTAAGTCAATGCATACCACTTGTAAGACACGATAGTACATCACATAGAGCAAAGCATCTCCATCCTAATTTTTTTTTTTGTATCCTAGGAGCAAAGCATCTCCTAGATCTACCACATGGAAACACCCCAAAATCCATAATGCCCAAAACATGGATTTGCACTAATTTCTCCCCCTTTGGCATCAATGACCAGAAAGTATGGGATTAGCAAGTGAAGCGCTTTGAAAGTTGTACTAGTGCACGTATGCCCATAAGTTCATCACACTCGAAATCTAGCCATCTCAAGGTCACAATGTCACAAGATCAACTAGAGCATAATTGATAGATGTATAATTTTAAGTTATTATGACCTAGAGCAAGTATAAGGTGAACTATAGCTAGAAGTATCAAGAGTTGCTCCAAAACTCAAAGGGGACACACGATACTCCATAGCACTAGAAGGTGCAATCCAAGCTACACATGCGATCGCCGTGCCTATTTGAGACTAAAACATTTTAGTTGAGCTCATTTTGAAATATCTCACATTTTGCACTTTGCATTTTTTTTTTAAATTTGCCATGTCTCAAAACACAAGCGGCGCCACCCAACAGGACACTGAAGATGAACGTCTCGGTCATCCAAAGCTCCCCCTAAGTTCATGCCTAGTGCCATGGCAAGCTATCTCATCGAGGAGGCATTGGTGAGACATGTATGACCAATTTTGGCCTTATTCACATTTTAGCACACTTTGAAAATTTGGCTCAACATTTTTCTCAAAATTGCTCAAATTAGCGAAGTAAAGACATGTGCAAAATGGAAGAACACAATCTAGACTTAGAAGCACATGATCCACCAAAAAGTTTAGAGCGATCAAATAAGACTAGAAGCTATAGCCCTCCTAACACATACTCATGGCTTCCAATTGCATGATATATTGAGTTAAGCACAAGTTGAGCTAGTGACAGGGTAAACACATGCTATAGCTATCAATTTCATGTGATGAACATATAGTCAAATGAATAACATCCAGTATAACAAGCAAAGCACCTAAATGCTCAAACTGGCTTAAAAAGATTTGCAATGAATGACATAGCCACGCGACCAACTCAGGCAATGTTTGATTTATCTAAGATATTTAGCTCATTTCACAATTTGCAGAATCGTGCCTCATCGAGTGGCTTGGTGAATATATCGGCAAGCTGGTCCTCTGTCCGCACATGCTCAAGCACAATGTCGCCCTTTGTCACATGATCCCGAAGGAAATGGTGACGGACATCAATGTGCTTGGTCCGTGAGTGTTGGACCGGGTTGCACGCTATCTTCACCGCGCTCTCATTGTCGCATAGGAGAGGCACATGGTCAAGTTTTAGCCCAAAGTCAAACAGTGATTGTGTCAAGTAAAGCAATTGTGTACAACAACTCCCCGCCGCTATATACTCAGTCTCAGCGGTAGATAGCGCGACGGAGTTCTGTTTCTTTGACGCCCATGACACAAGACACCTACCCAAAAAGTGACATGCCCCGGAAGTGCTCTTGCGATCGATCTTGCACCTGGCATAATCTGAGTCAGAATAGCCTAGGAGCTCAAACCGCGCACCCTTCGGGAACCAAAGGCCTATGCTAGGTGTGTGTTTCAGGTATCTAAGTATTCGTTTCACAGCAGTCATATGCATTTCTCTAGGGGAGGCTTGAAATCTAGCGCACATGCACACACTAAACATGATATCCGGCCTAGATGCAGTCAAATAGAGCAAAGCATCAATCATGGAACGGTAAAGTTTTTGGTCGACATATTTACTTTCTTTGTCGAGGTCGAGGTGGCAGTTCGTTCCCATTGGTGTCCGGATTGGCTTGCAGTCATCCATGCCGAAGCGCTTGAGGAGGTCGTGGATGTACTTCTCTTGGCATATGAATGTTCCGGTCTTGAGTTGCTTAATTTGAAATCCCAAGAAGAAGTTCAACTCGCCCGACATCGACATCTCGAACTCCTTGCTCATCGTGTCACTGAACTCTTTGACCAAAGACTCATTTGAGCTACCGAAAATGATGTCATCCACGTAGACCTGGCACAGGAACAGATCTGCATCGACCACCTTTGTGAATAGAGTCGTGTCGACCCTTCCAACAGTGAATCCCTTGGAGGTGAGAAAATCCCTTAGTCTTTCATACCATGCCCTGGGAGCTTGCTTGAGACCATACAAAGCCTTCGACAGTTTGTACACATAGTCAGGGTGCTGAGGATCTTCAAACCCCGGAGGCTGCTCCACATATACTAGCTCTCAAATGTACCCGTTGAGAAAAGCACTCTTCACATCCATCTGCTTGAGGATGATGTTGTGACATGTAGAGAATGCCACAAGCAATCTGATAGCCTCCAGACGGGCCACAGGAGCATAGGTATCACCACAGTCAACTCCCTCGATCTGTGTGAAACCCTGGGCGACCAATCTAGCCTTGTTGCGCACCACCAAGCCAAACTCATCTTGCTTGTTCTTGAATACCCACTTGGTGCCAATCACGTTGCAGTCGCTTGGTCTTTTCACTAAGGTCTAGACTTTGTTCCTCTCAAAGTTGTTCAGCTTCTCGTGCATAGCATTGATCCAGTCAGGGTCACTAAGAGCCTCTTCCACCTTCTTTGGCTCTAGCTCAGACACAAACGCCGTGTGCTCGCAGAAGTTAACCAAGGCACTGGTCTCACTGATGCTGGCTGTCCTTGATCTTGTTTGCACACCTTGAGTCAAGTCCCCTATCACTTGATCAGCTGGATGATCACGAGCAATAGTGTGATGGGTCTTGATCAACTGAGGTGGTAGCTCGACTGACTCTGCATCTGGATCACAAGCTGTGTCTACCTCTGGAACTGGCTCCACACTTGAGCTGTCTTGAGGCAATGCTCCCCATGAGTCTGGCATTGGTTCAGGGGTGAGAGGTGATGGAACCGTCTCGGTCTCCCTCTGAACCTCTATTGGCCTCACATCACCAGCAGGCATCTCCTCCACTGCTCTTGCCAACTGCTCACCTTCCACATCATCCAAGTTCTCATGCTCTCCTTGGCTCCCATTGGATTCGTCGAACTTCACATCGCAGGTCTCCTCAATCTGACCGCTGCTCTCGTTGTACACCCTGAAGGAAGACCCTCTGGCTGAGTACCCCAAGAAGACTCCCGTGTCCACTCGCCTGGAACTTGCCCAAGTGCTCCGCTTCTTCTTGATGTAGACTTTCAAATCAAAAACCACAAGTAGGAGACATTGGGTCGTCTTCCCACTAGCTTGACTCATAGGGCGCCTTCTTCAGAGCTTGTGAAGGTACAAACTGCTGATGCGATGACAGTGTGTGTTGATTGCTTGACCCGAGCAGATGTGAAGTCTTGTACTCATCCAACATTGTCCTCGCCATCTCGATGAGCGTCCTGTTCTTCCTCTCAACCATCCCATTTTGCTGAGGAGTGTAGATGGCTGAGAACTGGTGATCAATCCCTAACTCATCACAGAACAGCTCAACAGAAGTGTTAGTGAACTCCGTCCCATTGTCACTTCTCACCTTCTTGAGGGTACAATCAAAAACATTTTGGGCTTTCTTTACAAATTTTTTGAAAACATCTCTAGTTGGAGTTTTGTCAGGTAGAAAGAAGACCCAGGTGTATCGGGAGAAGCCATCAACAATGACCAAGCAATAGAGATTTCCCCCGATACTCACATAGGTAGTTGGTACAAAAAGATCCATGTGTAAAAGCTCGAGAGCTCGAGATATAGACATGACATTCTTGGCAGGATGTGCGCTTGCCACTTGCTTGCCGGCCTGACAGGCACTGCATAGCTTGTCTTTCTCGAATGTCACATCTTTCACCCTAAGAATCAACTCGTTTTTGAAAAGTTTCTTCAAATTAGCCATGCCGACATGCCCAAGACGCCTATGCCAAAGCCAACCAAGGGTAACTTTGGCGACAAGGCAAGTCGAGACGGATGCAGCAGGCTCATTAAAGTTCACAAGAAACAAGTTTTCAAACCGAAAGCCTTTGAACACAAGTTTTTCATTTTTGTCCAAAACCAACAAACCCTTAGGTGAGAAGTTACAATGGAACCCCAAATCACATATTTGGGCAACAGAGAGGAGGTTATATCTCAAAGTCTTTACTAGTAGCATATTATCAATTGAAAGATCTGAAGAAATTGCTACCTTCCCAGCTCCAAGAACCTTGCTCTTGCTTCCATCTCCAAAAGTGACCTTGGGGGGAATCTTGCCTTCCTCCCCTATTGAGGTGAATAACCGGGGGTTGCCGGTCATGTGTTGGGTGCACCCATTGTCGATGATCCAATGGCATCCTCCACTCCGATAGTTCACCTGTCATGAGAGAAGATCACTTATGTGACTCAGGGACCCATACAGGAGGTCCCCGAGGGTTAGCCTTCAAACCAGAAGCAACATGAGCAAAGCGATCAATCAATGACTTAGGCACCCAAACATGCGCCTTGTGCTCATTCTTAGACTGGAGCCCAACAAATCTAGCAGTCATCCTACCCTGATCATTTTTCTTAAACAAGTATTGATCATACAACTCGATATGTGCTCTAGGGAATCTTGGTTGTGTGTGATTGGGAGTCTTGCGGTTTTGGTTCCTAGGAGGATGTGTCCTACCAATGTTGTGCCTAGGAGGTCCATTCCAGAAATTTTGCCTAGGTGATTGCCATGTATTGTGATACCTAGGACCTTGCCAGTTGTTATAGGATCTAGGACCATATTGCCAAGCACTATTGTTTCTTTGCTGCCATGTGGAGTTATAGTGCCTAGGAGGTCCTTGCCAAGTGCCGTGCCCATTGTTCATCCTAGAAACATTGTTGCTAGTGTGCAAGTTGTTACCATGCCTCTTCTTGGGATGAGTCTGATGGTAACCTTGTCTATGGGTAGATGCTCGAGGAACACTTGATTTCTTCCTCCCCTTTGGCTTCTCGGGGGTAAAACCCAAGCCACCCTTTTGGGAAGGTTTTCTTTGTTCCTTGAGCATCTTATCCAAGGCTAGGCTACCCTCATAGCATTTCCCAAGCCCCTTATCAAATTTCTCAAGTTTAGATTTCAACTCAGCATTTTCGATAGCGAGTTCCCTAGCAGCTAGTGCAAATTTACAATTATCAGGTGTACACACTAGTGCATTGCTAGAGAAACCGCTAGAATTGGAAGCCAATATAGTGCAATCATGGGCAACCTCAGGGCAAGCAAGAGTCAAATCAATAACAGGTGTAATAGCAACAGAAGTAACAGGCGTGGCACAAGCAGCATCCAAAGCATCAACAGATGTATCAACTAGTTAAGCAAGAGGCAAAGCAACCAATTCATCATTCCTAGCCAGAAGTGTCTCATGGTTCTCTCTAAGTGCATGATAAGTAGTCATGAGATCATCTAGGGATTCATTCAAAGCATCGCGTTCTTGTTCTAGCACATTGCACTTAGATGACAGATTTTTGTTAGAACCTAGCAAAGTATCATGCTCAGATTCTAAGCTATCACATCTAGAGACAAGGTTTTTGCACTTAGTTTGCAAAGCAATCAAAGTTTTACCAAGCTCTAGGTTCTTTAGTGTCTCATGCTTATAGCGCTCACAAGCTTCCCTAAGACAATCACGCATGCCTTCAACATCTTCCTCAAAGTCAGAACCAGAGTCGCTCACCTCGCCACTAGGTCGAGCTATCAGGCACTTGGAAGTACCAGGAGGAGTCGGTGAAGCCTTTGCCGATGTAGAGGAAGTAGTGGAAGAAGCCCCATCGTAATCAGAATACCATTCTCGAGCCTCGGTGACGGCCGTGAGACATCTTGGAGCAGAGACTGGAGGAGGTGGCACAGACTCAGCTATCGCCATGGTGGCCAACTCTTGATCAGCTGATTCCTCATCTCCAGAAGCAGACGTGTCGCTGGAGCTGTCATCGGTCACCCATTCTCCCACAAAGGCTAGCCTCTTGCCTTGTGAGGAGCGACCCTTGAATCCAGACTTCTGGGGAGTCTTCTTCTTGTTGTCATTGTGCCTCTGCCTCTCGCCATCACCCTTGTCCTTTCCTTTGTCCTTGTACTTGGTGTTTCTCTTCTGAGGACACATTGAAGCGATGTGCCCCTTCTCCTGACACTCATAGCATCGGTATGACGCATGAGTGTTTCGGCTCATCCTCTTCTTGCCTCCATAACCGTTTCTGCTCATGGATTGGCCAGCTTGCTTCATGAACAGGCCGAATTGTTGGAAGCCCTCCTCAAGCTCGTTCCAACTCATCTCACCACTATCCTCAGATTGACTTGACTTGAGACCACTCTGTCTAGATCCACTGGCCTTGAGAGCAATCACTTGATTCTTCGCTGGGGCAGGGGAATCCTCACGATCATTAAGGAGCATCATCTCGTGAGCGGTGATCTTACTGAGCAAAGCTGTGGGAGCCAGCTTCTCCACATCACCACTGTTGGTGAGATAGGTGATGATGTCCCGATAGTCCTTCTTGGGGAGGATCCGCAGTATTTTCCTGCACACTTCATCATTGGCAACAGTGTGACCGAGCCCCTTAAGCTCGTTAAGGATGGGGTTAAGCCGAGTAAACATAGCATTGACATTTTCATTTGGAAGCATTCTGAACTGATCAAAACGCTCCTTGACAACCACTAGTCTACCCTCCTTAACAGCTGAGGTGCCCTCGTGAATCTCAATGAGTGTGATCCATATCTCGTGTGCACTAGTGAGATTGCTAACTCTATCAAACACCTCCATGCTCAAACCACAAAGCAGGCGTTCATGGCCTTAGCATCGGTCTCTAGGAGTTTGTTTTGGCGGGTGTGGGTGTATATTGTTAGTGAGTGTGACACCATGAGGAGACTCTACAACTCTCCAAACATCCATTCCCATTGCCTGGAGAAATACTTTCATTCGCAACTTCCAAAACCTGAAATTAGTGCCACTAAACAGAGGAATCCTATTGGCGGCTACACTACCCCCGTCGGCCATCTCTATGCGGTTAAGCAACTAGAGACCCGAGCTCTGATACCACTTGTGAGGATCCTAGGCCGAGAGGGGGGGGGTGAATCGGCTCTTTCAAATTTTACTTCTTTCAATTAGCTTGACTAATTAGTCAAATTAGGAACCCAAGCTATCGATAGATTTATAGCCTAGTTCTTGAGCGTTCACAATAAGCACGGCGACTACAAGGAGGCTCGATGGCACTCACACGCATAGCGATCAATCCAATGTGCGTAGTAAGCGAGTGAGATGAGAAGGCATAAACCGAGTTGTTTACGAAGTTCGATGCTCAACACATGAGCACCTACGTCTCCGTTGAGGAAACTTCTCACACAGAGAAGTCAGGACCCTTTCGTCCCTCGCCCTCAATCCACTCGTGATAGCTCTTTACTAACACATGGTAGGCGAGCTCCAAACCTTCACACGGAGGCGAGTTCTCTCACACGCGAGAGCTCCTCACCCGCGGCACCGGCACACGGCAGCACCACCACCGACACCACTGTGGATTTCACCTCAACACATGAGGTACCTCCAACACATGGAGGATTTGGATCCGACACACAGATACCCTGGCACCTCCGACACACGGAGATGGCCGCTGACACACGGCGGACTTTGCACACCCCGACGAACGGAGAGGAAGCACCGTGAGAATCACGGTGACCTTCACGGAGAAGGGTTTGCTTGCGGTATGCTTGATGAAGCTTGGCGACGACGATGTCTCCCGGTGACAAGAATCCCAAAAGCACAAGACCGGAGACACTCAACCCTCAACCCACCATGGAGGATGGCATGGCAACCATGGAGAGGGGACAAACCTTGGAGATGATGAGAAGGAGGCTAGGGGATACTCTCTTCTTCTTTCTCGCTCTCTTCTTCAATCTCACAAGCACATGGAACCCTAAGTGGAGGTGGGAACCATGGGAGGAGCTCTCTTGTTGTCTAAGGGCAAGGGGTGGCGGCTAGGTGAGGCTCTCTCAAGTTTCTCCCGTGCTCCTAGCCCCTATTTATAGCCCCAAGGCGAAACCCTAGAAATGGACGGTCCAGATCAAATTGCGAGATTCAGATCGCCTGATCGAACGCCGTCCGGCAGAGGCTATGTACCTGGGACTTAGCCATTATCGAGCTAGCTCGTTGGGAACATTCTTTGTCGGACCCGTCAGAAGAGCGTCGGACGCCGTCCGATAGTGGTGGTGCACGGGCGACCTCTCCCGTCACGCCCACCTCGGCTGCAGGCGACCCTCGGCGAGCATGGGCGACCTCACCTAAAGCAGGCGATCACTCGGCGAGCGCAGGCGACCCTCGGCAGTGGCGACCTCACCCCAAGCCGCAGGCGACCCCTCGGCGAGGCAGGCGACCCCTCGGCGAGCCAGGCGACCTAACCTAAGCGCAGGCGATCACTCGGTGAGCACCCCGGCGACCCTCGGCGAGTGGGCGACCTCACCCCAAGCAGGCGACCCTCGGCGAGGCAGGCGACCTCGGCGAGCCAAAGCGACCTAACCCCAAGCACCGGCGACCCCTCGGACAGGTGTAATTGCTCTAGATGGTTCGCTCAGTACTAACACCTGGCACTCTCGGAACCCCATGGGACCCACGGCTGATGTTTCTGGACCTGTGCTCAGTGGGACCCTGCAACCAGAGAGATGTAGTTGATCTGCTGAGTTGGACCGAAGACGCACACAAGAAATTCAGAGAAACTATAAAACAGAGGTCCTTATCCTTGGCGTTCCGGCTGTACGGCCTAGTTGCCATCAATTACCAAAATCAATTAGCCCATGGGAGGCTTGAACTTACAGCAGCCTCCCCGCAGAGCGCATGAAACCTAGCAATATGTTCGCGCGTAGAGGTGTGACCACTTCCGCTAAACTTGGCGTTTGCGAAATCGGGAACGCGATACTTGTGCGGATACTCCGTTTCATTGAAAGCCGATGGATACGGCATGGTATAGTGCGGTGCAATTTTGGGAGTGTTGAACCCGCACTGCTTCATCATGTTGTAGACCAAGTTCTTTGTCATCTCTTCTAGATTCCCGTTCACTCCATGATTCATCGGTTGATAAACCGGATCTGGGACTGGGACCATAGCCTGATTATTTGGTGCCATTTGAATCGGAGTTGGATTGATATTTAATGGGGAACTCAATTGGGAGGTCCCAGCATTTGACGCCCCTGGCTGGGCGTAAGCCGGATACTGACCCCTGGATTCACCCCCAGCGGAATATTCCGATTCATCTGGTGGGTCTGCCCAGATGGTATGAAACGCAGCATGTGCCCCTTCCTGGACGATTCGCCCTAGAACCGATGATTGATCGAGCATTGATCGATAAATGTTTATTGATCGATCCTGATAACCGGAAAAATCGCGCGTGAGCAGCGGATCTCGATGGAAGTCTTTGTAACAGCCGCTGCGCGTCTTCCGATACCCAGTGAGCATTCTTTTCTTGTTTTCTTCGTGAATTTCCGCGAGCCTGTCTTCAATTTCCTTCTTTTGGTCTGGGCTTAATTCGTCGAACGTCACTGGCTCGGCAGCGAGCTTGAGCGCCTCCACTGCTGCCTCGGCATCGGTACGCGTCATGTTGTCGATTTCGATCTTTCAGGTCCCACCGGGCGTGCCAAAAAGTATGTTGACACGAAAAGTTAGCTTCTCGCGAACACACGTGCTGAAGCGTCAACTCTGTGGTTGCGTCGCAACAAGAAAACCAAGCGTGCCAGTCAATTTGACCTGTAAATTGACAAGGAGGAAATCGTCAGTAATATAGCCCTAATCGGCTTTATAAATAGCCAGATCAGGTTTTCTATAATCGGCTTTAATATATCCGATTATAGGTTCTATCGGCTTAATGTCCGATAGAGTTAGCAAATATGGAATAACAATTAAATTCGAGTCTTGTACTTCTTTTTGGTATTTTTTTATAATATATTAGCAATAAACCTTCATATCAGTGCATCAGATTAAACCAAGAAGTAGATTAAATAGATTAGTCAAGCCAAGACAGTATCCAGATCCAAATCTAGATGTAAACTAATAAACCGATGTAAAGATTCAAAGGCTAATATTCGACAGATGCAATACCAATCGGTAAATATTTACAGATGCGGAATCCTAAACAAGGCATACACAAGATCGATTAAGCGAGACAATTGCATACATCGAATTCGGGAAAAAGCATGTGCAATATCTGATAATCAGCATTGCAGGATAAACACATATTACAGATCGAATACATCGGCGATTGCAATATGCGAGAACACATCAAAGATCAGGAAATCCCGAGGCAGTCTGACATGCTTTGTATACATGAGATCAATATGATACAGCCATGCATACGGGTTACAAGGAGAGAATCGATTATCCTATCGAGATAGCTCTACCTGCGAGTTGAAGCCTTTCGACGAGGTCGATCGGATTCGAGAAAGTGTTTGTGTATTGAGTATTAGATTTCTATTCTCGAGACCTAAAGTCCTATTTATAGTGTTACAAAGTCGATACCGATATAACCTAATTTTCCGCCACGCATTCCTGATCACATCGTATTTCTCCCGAAGTCATACAAGTATTGGTATTCGCCCTTTCTTCTTTGCCGATAAAGCCCATCTCCGATTTGGCCCAATAATTCCAACATATTCGGACCTATCCGATTTTCTGCCAAATTTGGGTGTCAACAGGAATGTCCTCTTTATATTTGAGCAAACTTTACCCAAAAGCACAATAAGCCTACTGGTACTTTTATGTTTTAGCTCTTCCTTAGGAGTCTAGGCCAAGTAACGATACAATGCGATTCATTAGTTCCTTTTCTTAACACCGAAACCCATCTAAGGTTTCAACTATGGGTCACCCTCTTGAGCCAATGGACCCAAGTGTTACATCACCGTGATTTCGGCGGTCAGAACTGGTGCATTAAATGCACCTCTGGGACTCAGTTTGCAACAATTTTCGGGTATTGTCGAAACCGTTTGAAACACCCAATACATGAGTCTTACGTACAACGAGGTGGATTGGACATGTTCCTCACGAAAAACTTCACCGTGATTTCGGCAGCTAGAACTGTTGCATTAAATACACCCAGGGACTCAGTTTGCACCAATTTCCGTGCAATGACGGATCGGTTTGAAACAACCCAAAACTTAATTCTTGCGTGCAACGAGTTGGATTGGGCAAGTTCGACGCGAAAAACTCCACCGTGATTTCGGACGTCAAATCTGGTGCATCAATTGTTCCCACTGGCGTCTGTTTCCACAGATTTTTGTGCAGTCACGCAACGGCTTGAAACACCCAAAACATGAGTCTTACATACAACAAGGATGATTGGGCATGTTCGTCGCGAAAATCACCACCGTGATTTCGGGCGCCAAAACAGGTGCATTAAATGTAAATACTAGCGTCGGTTTGCACCGATTTCAGTGCAGTGACGGAATGGCTTGAAACACCCAGAACGTGAGTCTTGTGTACAACGAGGAGGATTGGTCATATTCATCGCGAAAAACTCCAACGTGATTTCGACCGCCAAAACGGGTCCATCAATTGTAACTACTGGCGTCGGTTCGCATTGATTTCCGTGCAGTGACGGAATTGCTTGAAACACCCAGAACATGAGTCTTACGTACAGCGAGGAGGATTGGGTATGCTCGTCGCGAAAACTTCACCGTGATTTCGGTGGCCAGAACTGGTGCATTAAATGCACCCCCGGGACTCGGTTGGTAAAACTTTCGTGTAGTGTCCGAACGGTTCGAAATACCCAATACATGAGTCCTTTGTTTAACGAGGAGGATTCGTCACATTCATCGCGAAAAACTCTACCGTGAATTCGACCGCCAAAACGGGTCCCCCAATTGTAACTACTAGCGTCAGTTTGGATAGAATTTCGTGCAGTAACGGAACGGCCTGAAACACCTAGAACAGTCTTCCGTACAACGAGGATTGGGCATGCGCGTTGCGAAAAACTTCACCGTGATTTCGGTGGCCACAACTGGTGCATTAAATGCACCCCCGGGACTTGGTTTGCAACACTTTCGTGTAGTGTCGGAACGGTTTGAATCAACCAATGCATGAGTCTTATGTACAATGAGGAGGATTGGTCACATTCGTCGCGAAAAACTCCACCGTGATTTCGGCCGGCAAAATGGGTGCATCAATTTTTACCACTGGCGTTGGTTTGCATAGAATTTCGTGCAGTCAAGGAACGGCTTGAAACACCCAAAACATGAGTTCAACATACAACGAGGATGATTGGGCTTGTTCGGCACGAATAACTACACCATGATTGCGGCAGCCAGAACTGTTGCATTAAATGCACCCCCGGGACTCTGTTTGGAACACTTTCATGTAGTATCGGAACGGTTCGAAATACCCAATACATGAGTCTTATGTACAACGAGGAGGATTGGTCACATTCGTCGCGAAAAACTCCACCGTGATTTCGGCCGCCAAAACTGGTCCATCAATAGTAACTACTGGCATCGGTTTGCATAGATTTCCGTGCAGTGACAGAACGGCTTAAAACACCCAGAGCATGAGTCTTACTTACAACGAGGAGGATGGGGCATGCTCGCCGCGAAAACTTCACGGTGATTTCGGTGGCCAGAACTGGTGCATTAAATGCTCCTCCAGGACTCGGTTTGCAACACTTTCGTGTAGTGTCGAAACGGTTCGAAACACCCTATACATGAGGCTTATGTACAACGAAGAGGATTGGTCACATTCGTCCCGAAAAACTCCATCGTGATTTCGGCCGGGAAAACTTCACCATGATTTCGGTGGCCAGAACTAGTGCATTAAATGCACCCCCGGGACACGGTTGGTAAAACTTTCGTGTAGTGTCCGAACGGTTCGAACCACCCAATACATGAGTCCTATGTTCAACGAGGAGGATTCGTCACATTCATCGCGAAAAACTCTTCCGTGAATTTGACCGCCAAAAGGGGTCCCTCAATTGTAACTACTAGTGTCGGTTTGGATAGATTTTCGTGCAGTAACGGAACGGCTTGAAACACCTAGAACAGTCTTCCGTACAACGAGGATTGGGCATGCTCGTTGCGAAAAACTTCACCATGATTTCGGTGGCGACAACTGGTGCATTAAATGCACCCCTGGGACTCGGTTTGCAACACTTTCGTGTAGTGTCGAAATGGTTTGAAACAACCAATACAAGAGTCTTATGTACAACGAGGAGGATTGGTCACATTCATCGCGAAAAACACCACCGTGATTTCGGCCGCCAAAACTAGTCCATCAATTGTAACTACTGCCATCGATTTGCATAGATTTCCGTGCAGTGATGGAACGGCTTAAAACACCCAGAACATGAGTCTTACAACGAGGAGGATGAGGCATGCTCGCCGCGAAAAACTTCAAACTGATTTCGGTGGCCCAAACTGGTGCATTAAACACACCCCTAGGACTCGGTCTGCAACACTTTCATGTAGTGTCGGAACGGTTTGAAACACCCAATACATGAGTCTTATGTACAACGAAGAGGATTGGTCACATTCGTGATGAAAAACACCCTCGTGATTTCGGCTACCAAAACGGGTGCATCTATTTTAACCACTGGTGTTGGTTTGCACAGATTTTCGTGCAGTGACGGAACGGCTTGAAACACCCAGAACATGAGTTCAACATACGACGAGGAGGATTGGGCTTGTTCGGCGCGAATAACTTCACCATGATTTCGGCAGCCAGAACTGTTGCATTAAATGCACCCCCGGGACTTTGTTTGGAACACTTTCCTGTAGTGTCGGAACTGTTCGAAACACCCAATACATGAGTCTTATGTACAACGAGGAGGATTGGTCACATTAATCGCGAAAAACTCCACCGTGATTTCGGCCGCCTAAACTGGTCCATCAATTGTAACTACAGGCATCGGTTTGCATAGATTTCCGTGCAGTGACAGAACGGCTTAAAACACCCGAAACATGAGTCTTACTCCACCGTGATTTCGGTGGCCAGAACTGGTGCGTTAAATGCTCCCCCAGGACTCGGTTTGCAACACTTTCGTGTAGTGTCGGAACGGTTCGAAACACCCTATACATGAGTCTTATGTACAACGAAGAGGATTGGTCACATTCGTCTCGAAAAACTCCACCGTGATTTCGGCCTGGAAAACTGGTGCATCAATTGTAACCACTAGCGTTGGTTTGCACAGATTTTCGTGCAGTAACGGAACGGCTTGAAACACCCGGAACGTGAGTTCTACATACAACGAGGAGGATTGGGCATGTTCGGCGCGAATAACTTCACCATGATTTCGGCGGCCAGAACTGTTGCATTAAATGCACCCCCGGGACTCGGTTTGCACCAATTTTCGTGCATTAACGAAACGGTTTCAAACACCAAAAATATTAGTCTGACATACAACGCGGAGGATTGGGCTTGTTTGTCGCGAAAAATATCACCGTGATTTCAGCTGTCAGAACTGGTGCATTAAATGCACCCATGGGACTCAGTTTGCAACAATTTTCGGGTGTTGTCGGAACCGTTTGAAACACCAAATACATGAGTCTTACGTACAAAGAGGTGGATTGGACATGTTCCTCGTGAAAAACTTCACCGTGATTTCGGCAGCTAGAACTGTTGCATTACATACACCCAGGGACTCAGTTTGCACCAATTTCCACGCAGTGACGGATCGATTTGAAACAACCCAAAACTTAATTCATGTGTGCAACGAGTAGGATGGGGCAAGTTCGTCGCGAAAAACTCCACTGTGATTTCGGACGCGAAAACTGGTGCATCAAATTATTCCGACTGGCGTCTGTTTCCAAAGATTTTTGTGCAGTGACGCAACGGCTTGAAACACCCAAAACCTGAGTCTTACATACAACAAGGATGATTGGGCATGTTCGTCGCGAAAATCACCACCGTGATTTCGGGCGCCAAAACAGGTGCATCAAATGTAAATACTGGCGTCGGTTTGCACCGATTTCAGTGCAGTGACGGAATGTCTTGAAACACGCAGAACATGAGTCTTATGTACAACGAGGAGGATTGGTCACATTCATCGTGAAAAACTCCACCGTGATTTCGACCGCCAAAACGGGTCCATCAATTGTAACTACTGGCGTCGGTTCGCATGATTTCTGTGCAGTGACGGAACGCCTTGAAACACGCAGAACATGAGTCTTACGTACAACGAGGCCAAAACGGGTCCATCAATTGTAACTACTGGCGTCGGTTCGCATAGATTTCCGTGCAGTGACGGAACGCCTTGAAACACCCAGAACATGAGTCTTACGTACAACGAGGAGGATCGGGCTTGCTCGTGGCGAAAACTCCACCGTGATTTCGGTGGCCACAACTGGTGCATTAAATGCACCCCGGGACTCGGTTGGTAAAACTTTCATGTAGTGTCGGAACGGTTCGAAACACCCAATACATGAGTCCTATGTTCAACGAGGAGGATTCGTCACATTCATCGCAAAAAACTCTACCGTGAATTCGACCGCCAAAATGGGTCCCTCAATTGTAACTACTAGTGTCGGTTTGGATAAATTTTCGTGCAGTAACGGAACGGCTTGAAACACCTAGAACAGTCTTCCGTACAACGAGGATTGGGCATGCTCGTTGCGAAAAACATCACCGTGATTTCGGTGGCTGATGCGCACGGGGTCGGCCCGATCTTCTGGTGAGGAACGATACGTCGGTTTGGTGTACAACGAAGTAGATAGATCGGCTACTAACCACGAGATCAGCAACCAAACAATCGCAATGTCACCTCGCTGAACCGATCAATCAAGTCGAAACCCGATCGATCCTTGAACCTGCTGCAACCGAGAACAAGCAAGAACAAGATGATAACTTATAAATCAACTCATGAAAGGGTGAGGTTCTGTTTCTCGTCACGGGTGGTCTAGTCAACACACGCGAACACGAGGAGGGACGCACAAGGGGTCAACCAAAACACAACAAAACCTAAACGTAGAAAAACGGTGGTGGCCACATATATAGTGGCGGCCAGGGGGAGTGGGGCGCCCAAGGCAGCCACCACCAAACCCTAGTGATACATGGGCCATAGGCCCAAAAATACGGTGTTGCAGTACCTTGAGTTTCTAGCCCGAAACGTTGTTCTGCCTTTTCCCGACGGTCCTGGACGAATTTAGATGTGGCGCTGGACCCATTGAAAAGCTTATCTCCTAAGCTTTGCAACGAGTGGTCGCACGCCGAATTCGGAGTTCGGGAGCCCAAGTTATGCTCGTTTGAAGTTGACGTGCTGCTGGATGGCTGAACCGGGCTTTTTGACATCTTTGGCTACCATGTGGGTCTTCCTTGAGTCGTCGAGACCTCGCGAGTTTTGGACTTGTTGCGCCGCTTCTTCGGAGAAGGCTTGAAAGGCTGGGCTTCTGAATTAAGGCCCCTCGGCGACGAAGATGAAGCAGCATCGGTCGTTGTTGGAGCGGAAGGAGGGGCAGCGGTCACACTGATCGTATCCACGCTGGTGATGTCCTCATCATCCTCCCCTTCTTGAATTGGAGTCGTCCTCGACTCCTTATGCTCCTGCAAAATATTAGTGACAATAGAGGGCAAAGAAACATGTGTGTCCAAAGCAATATCACGGGAGGTCATAGTTTTATCTAAATGAATTGCCTCCTTTATCTTTGTTTCAGTGTTTTGCGCGTTGTTAACAATCTTATGTCCCTGTTGGACATGATTTTTAACTCTAGAAGCATTAATCTTATTTATTTCAGCAGGTGTCATTGGTTCCAAAATCATTTTCTCACAATAATGCATAAATGAATATTGATTTGTTCTACCATTGTGAATAGCTTCCACGTCATATAACCAAGGTCTTCCTAATAATAATGAGCATGCTTCCATGGGTATGACATCGCAATCAACGAAATCATAATATGAACCAATAGAGAAATTCACTCTCGCAATGTGTGTTATCTGAACCTTACCATTTGAATTGAACCATTCGATCTCATAAGATTGTTCAAGTGGAGTCGTGGGCAAGCCAAGCTTCTCGACCATGTTTTGACTTACTAGATTGCTGCAATTCCGTCCATCAATGATGACTTCTACCCTTCGTTCTCGCACAACAAACCTAGTGTGGAATAGGTTGTGGCGCTAAGTTTGACTAGCGTGTTCCGGCGGTGCACTAAGTATAAGTTGGGATGAAAGGCTCTTGTAGTTGTTCATCATTGCAGCACTCAGATGCGCACCATCTTGATCATTCTTGTTCGTAGGAAGATTCAAATTCTCGACAAGCATTTTTAGTTTATCCCAGGCTTCTTGATGCGCACTCCTAGGCTCTAAATTTATCACATCGGACTGGTGAACATGTTCCCGCATGAATTTCCTTTCTCCAAATGGACCTGTCATTGTTAGTAGTAGACAAGATAATACACCAAGAGATGTATAACCCTATCTACTGATAGGTACTGAAATCGACAAGTCTCTCACACTCGAAGCTCTCACCAAGCTCTTACAAGTTCTTACCCTGCAGCTTGTTAAGGTCAATCAGTGGATGACGGTAATCTGCATGCAGGGGTGACAAAGCGATTGCAAGGTGCTTCTCCTGTGGTTAATGTTATGTGGAGCTTGGATAGGTATAATATGTAGCAAAGGAAAACTAGAACCACACTAGTTAAATACAAGTTGAAAGAACGTTCAACGACGGTACTGTGATGGTCCTAGGCTAGACCGTGCTAGAGACGCGAGTCTAGACACCAATCAAGTCACAGAACGACAACAAGAATGTTCTCAACACACAAGAAACATGTAGGGCTCCTTTCTTTTCTTTTTTCCCTGATTTTTTTTTGCTTTTAGGTGCGGCTCTTTCAATTTTAGCACCTGCCTTTTTTTTTCAAGCCCTGCCTTTTGCGTTTTGGCCGAGGCAGAGGGATGCGTGTGCTGCTGGGTTGTATATTCCTTGCATTGGAAAGTGTTGATTTAATTTGGCTGCCACGTGAAACAATTGGAAGGCAAATAATAAAGCAATATGCACCGACCAAAATCTGAAAAGGAAGACAAATTCTGGTTTTTTTTTCTTTCTTTTATCCCACGGTTTGATCAACAACTGGCTTGGTTGGGTTGAATCAAAAAAGTGGAAGGTGCAGCTTTCCTTTTTGTATAAAAGCTGATTCAGATTGATAGCAAAAGGTGCAAACCGAGTTGCAGTTAAGAAATTGATGCCGTGAATTGGTTGGCTTGCCAAGATTGGAAGGAGCAGCAATGTAACCAACGAGCTAATCAATCAAGGTGTGGCACGTTTTGTTTTCTCGGATTGATGGTGGAACGGCCGAGAAAAATATGAATCCGGGAGCTATCTTTGGATGGGGCTGCATGAAAGCGGCGGCAGAAATTCACGATGAACACGACGCTATGGTAAAAACTGCCTCGAACTCGTACCTCTAACGATCCAAACACCAAGACCAGCAACGACACGACGATGCAACGAAAATTCAACAAGAATTAAACTAGGTAGTAATTTCGGTAGTTAGAACTGTTGCATTAAATACACCCTGGGACTCAGTTTGCACCAATTTTCGTGCAGTGGCAGATCGGTTTGAAACAACCCAGAACTTAATTCTTGCGTGCAACGAGTACGATTGGGCAAGTTCGTCGCGAAAAACTCCATCGTGATTTCAGACGCCAAAACTGGTGCATCAATTGTTCCGACTGGCGTCTGTTTCCACAGATATTTGTGCAGTGACGCAACGGCTTGAAACATCCAAAACATGAGTTTTACATACAACAAGGATGATTGGGCATGTTCGTCTCGAAAATCACCACCGTGATTTCGGGCACCAAAACAGGTGCATCAAATGTAAATATTGGCGTCGGTTTGCATCGATTTCAGTGCAGTGACGGAATGGCTTGAAACACTCAGAACATGAGTCTTATGTACAACGAGGAGGATTGGTCATATTCATCGTGAAAAACTCCACCGTGATTTCGACCGCCAAAACGGGTCCATCAATTGTAACTACTGGCGTCGGTTCGCATAGATTTCCGTGCAGTGACGGAACGCCTTGAAACACCAAGAACATGAGTCTTACGTACAACGAGTAGGATTGGGCATGCTCGTCGCAAAAACTTCACCGTGATTTCGGTGGCCAGAACTGGTGCATTAAATGCACCCCCGGGACTCGGTTGGTAAAACTTTCCTGTAGTGTCGGAACGGTTCGAAACATCCAATACATGAGTCCTATGTTCAACGAGGAGGATTCGTCACATTCATCGCGAAAAACACTACCGCGAATTCGACCGCCAAAACAGGTCCCTCAATTGTTACTACTAGCGTCGGTTTGGATAGATTTTCGTGCAGTAACGGAACGGCTTGAAACACTTAGAACAGTCTTCCGTACAACGAGGATTGGACATGCTCGTTGCGAAAAACTTCACCGTGATTTCGGTTGCCACAACTGGTGCATTAAATGCACCCCCGTGACTCGGTTTGCAACACTTTCGTGTAGTGTCGGAACGGTTCGAATCACCCAATACATGAGTGTTATGTACAACGTGGAGGATTGGTCACATTCGTCGCGAAAAACACCACCGTAATTTCGTTCGCCAAAACTGGTCCATCAATTGTAACTACTGCCATCGGTTTGCATAGATTTCCATGCAGTGATGGAACGGGTTAAAACACCCAGAACATAAGTCTTACTTACAACGAGGAGGATGAGGCATGCTCGCTGTGAAGAACTTCACAGTGATTTCGGTGGCCGAAACAGGTGCAATATATGCACCCCTAGGACTCGGTTTGCAACACTTTTGATGAGGACATCGCTACATCGGATACACCCATGGGATCAACGATCAAAGACTCCCCTCCCGACCAGGAGCCAACGACCAACATTCAAGAACTAATTATCCGAGCCCGCGTGCGACAACTAAACTATCAGGTGAATTCGTTTCTGGGGTTACATAATTCAAATTGTGAGAATAGACCGCTGTCTAATAATATTCTTATACTTTGGAACTTGAGCATGCACCAGCTTGGAGGCATTAACTCACCAACAAGAGAAATAAAGCATGGTGGGAATGCAAAGTGATTCTACTCGACCATCAATGACCAGTTTGAATTAAAAACGGCCTAGAGAATGCAAACGGACTCCGATGGGAACGTGTAAGCACTCATTGGAAAGATAGCTTCGCCATCTTTCCAACGGATCCAACCACACCTTCAAATTCCAAGTGAGCTGGCCGCAGCAGTCAAAAACATCTCACGAACAGAACTAGTCTTGTGCTCTCCTTGGGTGCTGTGTCACCATTACTTTGGGCTGTGTCCCCCTGTTTTCCTAGTGCGTGGGAGCACCTTCTAGGAGCCATCCCTCTCCCTATATATTGGGAAGACTCTTTCTTTTTCTATTTAGGTTTTTGTTCATTGGTTGTTGTCTTCCAGATTGGAGAAACACTCTCGAAATCCCTAGTGTCGGTTGACCTATCGATTCCGAGCTTCAGAACCTCAGTTCGACTGTGTGCTTTATCCTTGTTCTTGCGAGTTCTTTGATTGCTTGTAAGGATAGACCTTCGTGGTCAGGTCATCCGGGCTTTGGCACGGTTGATAACAATCAGGAGTGTGGTTTAGCGATTGCGGGCGCTTATCCTTGCGTGGTTCGTAGCCGGATCGTCAAAGTCATCCTCCGCCCAAATTGAAGTTATCCTCTCACCGGAAGATCGGGAACCCGTGAGCGCATCATTTGGTATCAGAGCGCATCATTTGGTATCAGAGCTTCCGGTTGCCTAGTGATATCTTGTATCCTTGTTAGTGTGTGTTCTTCCCATAGTCCAGAAAATTTGCCATACAAAAAGATTGTTTACCCGCTGTCCAAGCCCCTTTGTGCCATTTCAATTGGTTATTTCAGTTTGTTAATTTGAGTTTGTGTTCGTCCTAGTGTTGTCTTGTTGCTGTTCATCTTCTTGTTCATCTCTCCACCCCAAATTCCACCTATAACACCCAAAAACAAAAAGACCAATCTCGCCCAGAAATTTCCCATTTCTGCAGCTACCCCTAAAAACGCCATATCTTGCATCTCCCTTATCCTTTTTGAGTGAAACCAAAAGGAGAAGATCCCAGACTTGTTCTTCTATCATCCTGCCAATTTTCAACCCCATACATGAAAGAACCAAGGAGTAATGGATGTTTGATTTAGACCTTGTTGCTGTCATGAAATCTGTAGATCAGTCCACTTGTGAATTTTGTGGGAATTTCTATGTTCGTTTTTAGAAAGTTGGCCCAAAACAAAAGTTGTTGAAAAAGTCGCCCGGAAGAAGTGTAAAACATTTCATAAGCATAGAGCCATAGAGGTACCTGACAAAAAGTTATGGCCAAAATACCAACCTAATGTCCTGTGGGTAGAAAACAGTGATCTGCAAAGTTTGATCTATCTTGTGTTTTCTTGTTCCATAGTGCAAATCCGTGACTTGCTGAGTGTCTAGCACTTGTGGTCATCTCCACATACTTGCTTAAGCCTATTATTTATCTTTGTTTGATTAGCAACATAGGCTATGTGCTAGTTTGAACACTCATTCAATTTGTGCAAATCTGAAATTAGCTGATTGATTCCATTGCTACTCACACATAGCCTGTCCAAGCTCCACTTTCTACTAACCGTACAGGTGATAGCCTTGCAATCGCTTTAGTCACACTTGAGATCAGTTTATCACGAACCAGCCACCGGTTGCACCACTTGCTGCATTTGTAAGAATGGGTAAGAACTTGGTAAGTGCTTGAGAGATGTGACCCTCAATATTTCCAGCACCTAGTAGTTGATTAGGTTTCACATATTTTTGTGTGCTATCCTTGTTTGCTACTAACCATGGCAGGGTTTTATGGACATAATGGTTCCAAGCAATATCGTGAGAACGGAAGAATTATCACTGCTGGCGACAAGCGAGAATTGGATCACAACTTTCATGAGGGCTCTCATCATCTTGTAAGGAAGGCTAGCAGGACCAATAAGAACGATGCACCATCTCCAAATCATGAACAAGGTAATCTGAAGTGTATCTTGCCACCTCTAGGCCTTACATATGATCCTAAAGCTTACATTGATTGGGAAATTGCGGTTGACAATGAATTTAGAAATTATGACTTGTCTGAAAAACAAAAGATTAAGGCGGCCACTAGTGTGCTAAATGGATTTATGTTAATATGGTGGAATACTAGAAAAGAGGGACAACCTCGTGACTGGAATGCTATGAAGAGACTTATGAGAGATATGTATGTTCCTGATTACCATGCTGATTTTTTATACACTAAACTTCAACGTTTGAAGCAAGGCAACAAAAGTGTTAAGCAATATTTTGGACAATTGCAAAATCATTTCCTGCGTTGTGGGTTAGATGAATGCGAGGAAGCTACTGAACTTCGGTTTTTGAGAGGGCTTAATCAAGAAATTCAGGACATTATTGTTAATAAAAACTATAACTCACTCTCTCATTAGGTCAAACTTACTTGTAAAGCTGAAAATCATATTTTGGAAGAAATAAAAATGCTTGATGCCAGGAAGGAAGAGGTTTCTAAATTTTATGAAGTAATTTGTGCAGAAGAAGATAATTCAATGGACAATTTGCATGCTCCTGTGTCTCCTTCTTCGACTAACCTTTTGCAGGAGATTGGAAATAATGAAGAGATCGAAGTTGATATGGTCGAGCATGGGACATTCCCTTCGACCATGGTGTTAGATGAGATTGCACCTTCCGTACCCACTAATCAGATCATGGTTGATAGCAATTGTGGCATTGTTGGCCCATGGTCTAATGGAAATGAGATACATCGCAACATACTTATAGATGAAACATTGAGTGCTAAACAATTTGCATCAGTTGAAGAGAATGGTGATGAGATTACCATGGTTGCCAAAGAAAAATCAGTTACAATACCTACATCATCTGAGAAGAACATTAAAGGTAATAACGGTGTTGAATCGATAGTTATTAACGAAGAAGAGGTGAGTTCTTGCAACGACACTTGTGCTGAAAGAAAAATATCGTTCTCTAAATTTAATATTCATGATTTGCATAATATTGAATTGATTACTCACGACAAAGTTCTTTGGAAAGTATTTCAAGATAAATCTTTGTGCCATGTGCTATTTGATGAACCTGTTGAACTGTCTTGTATAATTGACAAAGTTGCTGAAATTTCTAGTTCCAAATCACTTGATGATACTTGCAAATTTTATTTAATTGGAGATTATGGTGTGGACAATACTTTTCAAATATGTCAAATGTTTATCACTACCGATTTGCTTCCTGATTTGAGGTTGAATTCTTACAACACGCCATCCATTGTGTCATATTGTGGTAGCTCTCAGATAAAGAAATTATTCGATGATCACTGTTTTGAAAAGAGATCTACATTTATTTACTCGTATGTCACATGTGAATCACTTGTTATAAATCTGCATGGTCCAAGTAAATCATGTTATCTTCCAAACAACTTGACACAATGTTTAGTAAAGTTGAGGACAACATTCTTTCAATCACGCCGAAATGATAAGAACGAATGGTTTCTGGGAAAAACATTACATAATTATTTCCATACTAGAAGCGAGAATGACAAAACAATTGATGCATACATATACCACGCGTACACGTTGTTCTTTTCCTTAAACACCTTTGCAGATTGTCAAAACACGAGGACGCATTTTCATGAAGAAGGGAAGGATGAAAAGACCATGGCACCAATGCATATGTGCAAGTGCTCCTTTTTCTGGAATCTAGTTCGTCCCCCGGAAGCACATAAAGATTTCACGTTATACTATGTAATAGAAGATCAACTGGAGTCGAGGACGACTCTAAATAAAGAAGGGGAGAATGATGAGGACATCGCTACATCGGATACACCCATGGGATCAACGATCAAAGACTCCCCTCCCGACCAGGAGCCAACGACCAACATTCAAGAACTAATTACCCGAGCCCGCACGCGACAACTAAACTATCAGGTGAATTCGTTTCTCGGGTTACATAATTCAAATTATGAGAATAGACCGCTGCCTAATAATATTATTATACTTAGGAAGTTGGGCATGCACCAGCTTGGAGGCATTAACTCACCAACAAGAGAAATAAAGCATGGTGGGAATGCAAAGTGATTCCACTAGGCCATCAATGACCAGTCTGAATTAAAAACGGCCTAGAGAATGCAAACGGACTCCGATTGGAACGTGTAAGCACTCATTGGAAAGATACCTCCGTCATCTTTCCAACGGATCCAACCACACCTTCAAATTCCAAGTGAGCTGGCCGCAGCAGTCAAAAACATCTCACGAACAGAACTAGTCTTTTGCTCTCCTTGGGTGCTGTGTCACCATTACTTTGGGCTGTGTCCCCCTGTTTTCCTAGTGCGTGGGAGCACCTTCTACGAGCCATCCTCTCCCTATATATTGGGAAGACTCTTTCTTTTTCTGTTTAGGTTATTGTTCATTGGTTGTTGCCTTTCAGATTGGAGAAACACTCTCGAAATCCCTAGTGTCAGTTGACCTATCGATTCCGAGCTTCAGAACCTCAGTTCGACTGTGTGCTTTATCCTTGTTCTTGTGAGTTCTTCGATTGCTTGCAAGGATAGACCTTCGTGGTCAGTTCATCCGGGCTTTGGCACGGTTGATAACAATCAGCAGTGTGGTTTAGCGATTGCGGGCGCTTATCCTTGCGTGGTTCGTAGCCGGATCGTCAAAGTCATCCTTCGCCCCAATGGAAGTTATCCTCTCACCGGAAGATCGGGAACCCGTGCGCGCATCATTTGGTATCAGAGCGCATCAACTTTCGTGTAGTGTCGGAATGGTTTAAAACACCCAATAAATGAGTCTTATGTACAACGAAGACAATTGGTCACATTCGTGACGAAAAACAACACCGTGATTTCGACCGCCAAAACGGGTGCATAAATTTTAACCACTGGCGTCGGTTTGCAGCAATTTTCGTGCATTAACGGAACGGTTTGAAACACCAAAAACATTAGTCTGACATACATCGCGGAGGATTGGGCCTGTTTGTCACGAAAAACATCACCGTGATTTGGGCGGTCAGAACTGTTGCATTAAATGCACCCCTGGGACTCAATTTGCAACAATTTTCAGGTATTGTCGGAACTGTTTGAAACACCCAATACATGAGTCATACGTACAACGAGGTGGATTGGACATGTTCCTCGTGAAAAACTTCACCGTGATTTCGGCAGTTAGAACTGTTGCATTAAATACACCCAGGGACTCAGTTTGCAACAATTTTCGTGCAGTGACAGATCGGTTTGAAACAACCCAAAACTGAATTCTTGTGTGCAACGAGTTGGATTGGGCAAGTCCGTCGCGAAAAACTCCACCGTGATTTCGGACGCCAAAACTGGTGCATCAATTGTTCCCACTGGCATCTGTTTCCACAGATTTTTGTGCAGTGACGCAACGGTTTGAAACACCCAAAACATGAGTCTTACATACAACAAGGATGATTGGGCATGTTTGTCGCGAAAATCACCACCGTGATTTCGGGCGCCAAAACAGGTGCATCAAATGTTAATACTAGTGTCGGTTTGCACCGATTTCAATGCAGTGACGGAATGGCTTGAAACACCCAGAACATGAGTCTTATGTGCAACGAGGAGGATTGGTCACATTCATCGCAAAAAACTCCACCGTGATTTCGACCGCCAAAACGAGTCCATCAATTGTAACTACTTGCGTCGGTTCGCGTAGATTTCCGTGCAGTGACAGAACACCTTGATACACCCAGAACATGTGTGTTACGTACAACGAGGAGGATTGGGCATGCTCGTCGCGAAAACTTCACCGTGATTTCGGTGGCCAGAACTGGTGCATTAAATGCACCCCCGAGACTCGGTTGGTAAAACTTTCGTGTAGTGTTGGAATGGTTCGAAACACCCAATACATGAGTCCTATGTTCAACGAGGAGGATTCGTCATATTCGTCGCGAAAAACTCTACCGTGAATTCAACCGTCAAAACGGGTCCCTCAATTGTAACTACTAGCGTTGGTTTGGATAGATTTTCGTGCTGTAACGGAACGGCTTGAAACAACTAGAACAGTCTTCCGTACAACGAGGATTGGGCATGCTCGTGGCGTGAAACTTCACCGTGATTTCGGTGGCCACAACTGGTGCATTAAATGCACCCCCCGGACTCGGTTTGCAACACTTTCGTGTAGTGTCGGAACGGTTCGAAACACCCAATACATGAGTCTTATGTACAACGAGGAGGATTGGTCACATTCGTCGCGAAAAACACCTCCATGATTTCGACCGCCAAAACTGGTCCACCAATTGTAACTACTGCCATCGGTTTGCATAGATTTCCGTGCAATGATGGAACGGCTTAAAACACCCAGAACATGAGCCTTACTTACAACGAGGAGGATGAGGCATGCTCGCCGCGAAAAACTTCACAGTGATTTCGGTGGCGAAAACTGGTGCATTAAATGCACCCCTAGGACTCGGTCTGCAACACTTTCGTGTAGTGTCAGAACGGTTTGAAACACCCAATACATGAGTCTTATGTACAACGAAGAGGATTGGTTACATTCGTGACGAAAAATACCACCGTGATTTCGGCCACCAAAACGGGTGCATCAATTTTAACCACTGGCGTTGGTTTGCACAGATTTTTGTGCAGTGACGGAACGACTTGAAACACACAGAACATGAGTTCAACATACGACGAGGCGAATTGGGCTTGTTCGGCGCGAATAACTTCACCATGATTTCGGAGACCAGAACTGTTGCATTAAATGCACCCCCGGGACTCGATTTGCACTAATTTTCGTCCACGAACGAAACGGGTTAAAACACCAAAAACATTAGTCTGACATACAACGCGGAGGACTGGGCTTGTTTGTCGCGAAAAACATCACCGTGATTTCGGCGGTCTGAACTGGTGCATTGAATGCACCCGTAGGACTCAGTTTGCAACAATTTTCGGGTATTGTCTGAACCGTTTAAAACACCCAATACATGAGTCTTACGTACAACGAGGTGGATTGGACATGTTCCTCGTGAAAAACTTCACCATGATTTCGGCAGCTAGAACTATTGCATTAAATACACCCAGGGACTCAGTTTGCCATAATTTCCGTGCAGTGACGGATCGGTTTGAAACAACCCAAAACATAATTCTTGCGTGCAACGAGTAGGATTGGGCAAGTTCGTCGCGAAAAACTCCACCGTGATTTCGGACGCCAAAACTGGTGCATCAATTGTTCCCTCTGGCGTCTGTTTCCACAGATTTTTGTGCAGTGACGCAATGGCTTGAAACACCCAAAACATGAGTCTTACATACAACAAGGATGATTGGGCATGTTCGTCGCGAAAATCACCACCGTGATTTCGGGCGCCAAAACAGGTGCATCAAATGTAAATACTGGCGTCGGTTTGCACCGATTTCAGTGCAGTGAAGGAATGTCTTGAAACACCCAGAACATGAGTCTTATGTACAACGAGGAGGATTGGTCACATTCGTCGCGAAAAATAACACCGTGATTTCGGCCGCCAAAACTGGTCCACCAATTGTAACTACTGCCATCGGTTTGCATTGATTTCCGTGCACTGATGGAACGGCTTAAAACACCCAGAACATGAGCCTTGCTTACAACGAGGAGGATGAGGCATGCTCGCTGCGAAAAACTTCACAGTGATTTCAGTGGCGAAAACTGGTGCATTAAATGCACCCCTAGGACTCGGTCTGCAACACTTTCGTGTAGTGTCGGAACGGTTTGAAACACCCAATACATGAGTCTTATGTACAACGAAGAGGATTGGTCACATTCGTGACGAAAAACACCACCGTGATTTCGGCCGCCAAAACGGGTGCATCAATTTTAACCACCGGCGTTGGTTTGCACAGATTTTTGTGCAGTGACGGAACGGCTTGAAACACCCAGAACATGAGTTCAACATACAACGAGGAGCATTGGGCTTGTTCGGCGTGACGGATCGGTTTGAAACGACCCAAAACATAATTCTTGCGTGCAACGAGTTGGATTGGGCAAGTTCGTCGCGAAAAACTCCACCGTGATTTCTGACGCCAAAACTGGTGCATCAAT
Organism: Raddia guianensis; assembly: GCA_036346415.1. Taxonomy (NCBI): domain Eukaryota; kingdom Viridiplantae; phylum Streptophyta; class Magnoliopsida; order Poales; family Poaceae; genus Raddia; species Raddia guianensis. The sequence continues at coordinate 53,680,565 of CM070536.1, forward strand.
TGTTCCCACTGGCGTCTGTTTCCACAGATTTTTGTGCAGTGACGCAACGGCAGGAAACACCCAAAACATGAGTTTCACATACAACAAGGATGATTGGGCATGTTCGTCGCGATAATCACCACCGTGATTTCGGGCGCCAAAACAGGTGCCTCAAATGTAAATACTGGCGTCGGTTGGCACCGATTCCAGTGCAGTGATGGAATGGCTTGAAACACCCAGAACATGAGTCTTATGTACAGCGAGGAGGATTGGTCACATTCATCGCGAAAAACTCCACCGTGATTTCGACCGCCAAAACGGGTCCATCAATTGTAACTACTGGCGTCGGTTCGCATAGATTTTCGTGCAGTGACGGAACGGCCTGAAACACCCAGAACATGAGTCTTACGTACAACGAAGTGGATTGGGCATGCTCGTCGCGAAAAACTTCACCGTGATTTCGATGGCCACAACTGGTGCATTAAATGTACCCTCGGGACTCGGTTTGCAACACTTTCGTGTAGTGTCGGAACGGTTCGAAACAACCGATACATGAGTGTTCTTTACAACGAGGAGGATTCGTCACATTCGTCGCGAAAAACACCACCGTGATTTCGGCCGCCAAAACTGGTCCATCAATTGTAACTACTGCCATCGGTTTGCATAGATTTCCGTGCAGAGATGGAACGGCTTAGAACACCCAGAACATGAGTCTTACTTACAACGAGGAGGATGTGGCATGCTCGCCTCGAAAAACTTCACAGTGATTTCGGTGGCCCAAACTGGTGCAATAAATGCACCCCTAGGACTTGGTCTGCAACACTTTCGTGTTGTGTCGGAACGGTTTGAAACACCCAATACATGAGTCTTATGTACAACGAAGTGGATTGGTCACATTCGAGACGAAAAACAACACCGTGATTTCGGCCGCCAAAACGGGTGCATCAATTTTAACCACTGGCGTTGGTTTGCACAGATTTTCGTGCAGCGACGGAACGGCTTGAAACACCGAGAACATGAGTTCAACATACGACGAGTAGGATTGGCCTTGTTCGGCGCGAATAACTTCACCATGATTTCGGCAGCCAGAACTGTTGTATTAAATGCAGCCCCGGGACTCTGTTTGGAACACTTTCATGTAGTGTGGAACGGTTCGAAACACCCAATACATGAGTCTTACGTACAACCACTAGGATTGGTCACATTCGTCGCGAAGAACTCCACCGTGATTTCGGCCGCTACAACTGGTCCATCAATTGTAACTACTAGCATCGGTTTGCATAGATTTCTGTGCAGTGACGAAACGGCTTAAAACAACCAGAACTTGAGTCTTACTTACAACGACGAGGATGGGGCATGCTCGCCGCGAAAACTTCACCGTGATTTCGGTGGCCAGAACTGGTGCATTAAATGCACCCGCAGGACTCGGTTTGCAACACTTTCCTATAGTGTCGGAACGGTTTGAAACACCCTATACATGAGTCTTACATACAACGAAGAGGATTGGTCACATTCGTCCCGAAAAACTCCACCGTGATTTCGGCCAGGAAAACTGGTGCATCAATTGTAACCACTAGCGTTGGTTTGCACAGATTTTTGTGCAGTGACGGAACGGTTTGAAACACCCGGAACATGAGTTCTACATACAACGAGGAGGATTGGGCATGTTCGGCGCGAATAACTTCACCATGATTTCTGCGGCCAGAACTATTGCATTAAATGCACCCCGGGGCTCGGTTTGCATCAATTATCGTGCGTTAACGGAACGGTTCGAAACACCAAAAACATTAGTCTGACGTACAACGCGGACGATTGGGCTTGTTTGCCGCGAAAAACAATACCGTGATTTCGGCGCTCAGAACTGGTGCATTAAATGCACCCCTGGGACTCAGTTTGCAACAATTTTCGGGTATTGTCGGAACCGTTTGAAACACCCAATACATGAGTCTTACGTACATCGAGGTGGATTGGACATGTTCCTCGTGAAAAACTTCACCGTGATTTCGGAAGCTAGAACTATTGCATTAAATACGCCCAGGGACTCGGTTTGCACCAATTTCCGTGCAATGACGGATCGGTTTGAAACGACCCAAAACATAATTCTTGCGTGCAACGAGTAGGATTGGGCAAGTTCGTCGCGAAAAACTCCACCGTGATTTCTGACGCCAAAACTAGTGCATCAATTGTTCCCACTGGCGTCTGTTTCCACACATTTTTGTGCAGTGACGCATCGGCAGGAAACACCCAAAACATGAGTTTTACATACAACAAGGTTGATTGGGCATGTTCGTCGCGATAATCACCACCGTGATTTCGGGCGCCAAAACAGGTGCGTCAAATGTAAATACTGGCGTCGGTTTGCACCGATTCTAGTGCAGTGACGGAATGGCATGAAACTCTCAGAACATGAGTCTTATGTACAACGAGGAGGATTGGTTACATTCATCGCGAAAAACTCCACCGTGATTTCGACCGCCAAAACGGGTTCATCAGTTGTAACTACTGGCGTCGGTTCGCCTAGATTTCCGTGCAGTGACGGAATGCCTTGAAACACCCAGAACATGAGTCTTACGTACAACGAGGAGGATTGGGCATGCTCGTCGCGAAAAATTTCACAGTGATTTCGGTGGCCCAAACTGGAGCATTAAATGCAACCGTAGGACTCAGTCTACAAAACTTTCGTGTAGTGTCGGAACGGTTTGAAACACCCAATACATGAGTCTTATGTACAACGAAGAGGATTGGTCACATTTGTGACGAAAAACACCACCGTGATTTCGGCTGCCAAAACTAGTCCATCAATTGTAACCACTGACGTTGGTTTGCATAGATTTCCGTGCAGTGATGGAACGGCTTAAAACACCCAAAACATGAGTCTTACTTGCAACTAGGAGGATGACGCATGCTCGCCGTGAAAAACTTCAGCGTGATTTCGGTGGCCCAAACTGGTGCATTAAATGCACCCCTAGAACTCGGTCTGCAACACTTTCGTGTAGTGTCGGAACGGTTTGAAACATCCAATACATGTGTCTTATGTACAACGAAGAGGATTGGTCACATTCGTGACGAAAAACACCACCGTGATTTCGGACGCCAAAACGGGTGCATCAATTTTAACCACTGGCGTTGGTTTGCACATATTTTCGTGCAGTGACGGAACGGCTTGAAACACCCAGAACATGAGTTCAACATACGACGAGGAGGATTGCGCTTGTTCGGCGTGAATAACTTCACCATGATTTCGGCAGCCAGAACGGTTGCATTAAATGCACCCCCGAAACTCTGTTTGGAACACTTTCATGTAGTGTCGGAACGGTTCGAAACACCTAATACACGAGTCTTATGTACAACGAGCAGGATTGGTCACATTCGTCGCGAAAAACTCCACCGTGATTTCGGCCGCCAAAACTAGTCCATCAATTGTTACTACTGGCATCGGTTTGCATAGAGTTCCGTGCAGTGACAGAACGGCTTAAAACACTCAGAACATGAGTCTTACTTACAACGAGGACGATGGGGCATGCTCGCCGCGAAAACATCACTGTGATTTTGGTGGCTAGAACTGGTGCATTAAATACACCCCAGGACTCGGTTTGCAACACTTTCGTGTAGTGTCGGAACGGTTTGAAACACTCTATACTTGAGTCTTATGTACAACGAAGAGGATTGGTCAAATTTGTCGCGAAAAACTCCACCGTGTTTGTCGTGAAAAACTGGTGCATCAATTGTAACCACTGGCGTTGGTTTGCACAGATCAAGGAGGATGGGGCATGCTCGCCGCGAAAAACTCCACCGTGTTTGTCGCGAAAAACATCACCGTGATTTCGGTGGTCAGAACTGGTGCATTAAATGCACCCCTGGGACTCAGTTTGCAACAATTTTCGGGTATTGTCGGAACCGTTTGATACACCCAATACATGAGTCTTACGTACAACGAGGTGGATTTGACATGTTGATGAGGACATCACAACGTCGGATACACCCATGGGATCATTGACCAAAGTCCTTCCAAGTGACCCGCGACCTTTGATCATCGTGCAAGGACCAAACATCCGAGCCAGTGCGCGACAAGTCAATTATCAGGTAAGCTCGTTTCTTGGGTTAAATAATTATACTTTGGAGAATAAACTGCTAGCTAATAACAATATTATGCATAGGAAGTTGAATAAGCACCAGCTTCAAGGCAACGCCCCGATAAAGGCAATAAAGCATGGTGGGAATGCAAAGGGATTCCACTTGGCCATCAATGACCAGTCTGAATAAAAAACGGTCTAGAGAGTGCAAACGGACTCCGTCTGGAACATGTGAGCACTCATTGGAAAGATAACTTCGCCATCTTTCCAACGGATCCAATCACACCTTCAAATTCCAAGTGAGCTGGCCGTAGCAGTCAAAAACATCTCACGAACAGAATCAATCTTTTGCTCTTCTTGGGTGCTGCGTCACCATTAATTTGGGCTGAGTCCCCATGCATTACAGCTGCGTCAGAGCACCTCCTAGAGTCATCTCCCTGCTCTATATATAGGACAAGCCTCTCCCTTTTCTCTTTAGGTTTTGTTTATTTGTTGTTGTCTTCCAGATTGGAGAAACACTCTCGAAATCCCTAGCGTCGGTTGACCTATCGATTCTGAGCTTCAGAACCTTAGTGCCAGTGTGTGCTTTATCCTCGTTCTTGCGAGTTCTTCGATTGCTTGCAAGGATAGACCTTCGTGGTCAGGTCATTCGGGCTTTGGCACGGTTGATAACAATCAGGAGTGTGGTTTAGCGATTGCGGGCGCTTATCCTTGCGTGGTTCGTAGCCGGATCGTCAAAGTCATCCTCCGAACAAATCGAAGTTATCCTCTCACCGGAAGATCGGGAGCCCGTGAGCGTATCATTTGGTATCAGAGCGACGGTTGACCGGTGAGTTTGTATCTTGTTTAGTTTTTTGTGTTCTTCCTATAGTACAGAAAATTTGCCCCACAAAAGATTATTTACCCACTGTCTAAGCCCCTTTGTGCCTTTTCAATTGGTTATTTCTATTTGTTATGTTGAATTTTTGTTCGTTCTATTGTTGTCTTGTTGCTGTTCATCTCCTCACCTCAAAATCCACCCAAAAACACCCAAAAACATGTATCAATCTCGACCAGAAAATTTTTCATTTCTGCAGTCTGCACCAAAAACGCCATATCTCCCAATTCCCATATCATTTTTGAGTGAAACAAAAAGGAGAAGATCCACGACTTGCTGTGCTATCTTCCTGCCAAATTTCAGCTCCATACATGAAAGAACCAAGGAGTTATGGGGTTTGATTCAGACCTTGTTGCTGTCCAGAAATCTGTAGATCAGTCCACTTGTGAATTTTGTGCGAATTTGTCTGTTCGTTTTCAGAAAGTTGGCCCAAAACAAAAGTTGTTGAAAAAGTCGTCAGGAAGAAGTGTAAAAAATTTCATAAGCATAGAGGCACCTGACAAAAAAATTACGGCCAAAATACCAACCTGCTGTCTGGTGGGCTAAAAAACAGAAAACTAGAAGTTGGTTCAAATTTAGTGTTTTCTTGTTCCATAGTGCAAATTTGTGACTTGCTGAGTGTCTAGCACTTGTTGTCATCTCTACACACTTGCTTAAGCCTATTATACATCTTTGTTTGATCAGCAACATAGGCTATGTGCTAGTTTGAACACTTATTCAAATTGTGCAAATCTGAAATTAGCTGATTGTTTCCATTGCTACTCATATAAAGCCTGTCCAAACTGCACTTTCTACTAGCCATACAGGTGATAGCCTTGCAATCGCTTTACTCACATTTGAGATTGGATTATCATGAACTAGCCGCCGGTTGAACCACTTGTTGCATTTGTAAGAATTGGTAAGAACTTGCTAAGAGCTTGAGAGATGTGACCCTCAATATTTCCAGCACCTAGTAGTTGACAGGGTTTCACATATTTTTGTGTGCTATCTTTGTTTGCTGCTAACCATGGCAGGGTTTTATGGAGATAATGGTTTCAAGCAATATCAGAAGAATGGAGTGATCTTCACTGCTGGCGATAAGCAACGACGAACATCGAACATGCGAGATTTGGACTACAACTTGCATGAGAGCTCTCCTCATGTTCGAAGGAAGATTTGTCAAATCAACAAGAATGATGCACCATCTCTAAATATGGAACAAGGTAATCTGAAGTGTACCTTGCCTACTCTCAGTATTACGTATGATCCTAAAGGTTCCATTGATTGGGAAATTGCGGTAGACAATGAATTTAGAAAATATGACTTATCTGAAAAGCAAAAGATTAAGGCTGCCACTAGTGTGCCAAATGGATTTACATTAATATGGTGGAATACTAGAAAAGAGGGACAACCTCACAACTGCAATGCCATGAAGAGACGAGATATGTATGTTCCTGATTACCATGCTGATTTCTTAAACACTAAACTCCAATGTTTTAAACAAGGCAACAAAAGTGTTAAGGATTACTTTAAACAATTGCAAAATCATTTGCTGCGTTGTGGGTTAGATGAATGCGAGGAAGCTACTAAACTTCGGTTTTTGAGAGGGCTTAATCAAGAAATCCAGGACATTATTGTTAATAAAAACTATAACTCACTCTCTCATTTGGTTAAGCTTGCTTGTAAAGCTGAAAATCACATTTTGGAAGAAATAAAAATGCTTGATGCTAGGAAGGAAGAGATTTCTAAATTTCATGAAGTAATTTGTGCAGAAGAAGATAATTCAGTGGATAATTTGCATGCTCTTGTGTCTCCTTCTTCGACTAACCTTTTGCAGGAGATTGGAAAGAATGAAGAGATTGATGTTGATATGGTCGAGCATGGGACATTCCCTTCGACCACGGTGTTAGATGAGACTGCACCTTCCATACCGACTAACCAGATCATGTTTAATAGCAATTGTGCCATTGTTGGCCCATGGTCTAATGGAAATAAGATACATCGCAACATACTTGTTGATGAAACATTGAGTGCCGAACAATTTACACCACTTCAAGACAATGGTGATGAGATCACCATGGTTACCAAAGAAACACCTGTTACAACACCTACATCATCTGAGAAGAACACTAAAGGTAATAATGGTGTTGAATCGATAGTTATCCACAAAGAAGAGGTGAGTTCTTGCAACAACACTTGTGTTGAAAGTAAAATATCTTTCTCTGAATTTAATATTCCTGATTTACAAAATGTTGAATTGATTACTCACGATAAAGTTCTTTCGAAAGCATTTCAAGATAAACCTTTGTGCTATGTGCTTTTTGATGAACCTGTTGAACTGTCTTGTATGATTGACAAGGTTGCCAAAATTTCTAGTTCCAAATATCTAGATAGTACCTGCAAATTTTATTTGAGTGGAAATTATGGTGTGAACAACAACTTTCATGTTAGTCAAATATTTATCACAACTGATTTGCTTACTGATTTGATATTAAATTGTTGCAACACTCCATCCATTGTGTCATGTTGTGGTAACTCACGGATAAAGGAATTGTTTGATGATCACTGTTTTGAAAAGAGATATCCATTCATTTGCTCATATGTTACATGTGAATCACTTGTTAAAAATCTGCATAGCCCATATAAATCATGTTCTCTTTCAAACAACTTGACAAAATGTTTAGTAAAGTTAAGGACAACTTTCTTTCAAACACGCCAAAATGATGAGGAGGAGTGGTTTCTGGAAAAAACATTGCATAATGGTTTCCGTATTGAAAGCGAGAATGACAAAACAATTGATGTATACATATACCACGCGTACACGTTGTTCTTTTTCTCGAGCACCTTTACAGATTGTCAAAAGACCTTGACATTTATCCAGGAAGAAGGAAAGAATGATAAGATCATGGCACCAATGCATATGTGGAAGTGCTCCTTCTTCTGGAATCCAGTTCGTCCCCCAGAAGCACATCAAGATTTCACGTCATACTATGTAATAGAAGATCAACTAGAGTCGAGGACGACTCCAAATAAAGAAGGGGAGAATGATGAGGACATCACAACGTCGGATACACCCATGGGATCAATGTCCAAAGTCCTTCCAAGTGACCCGCGACCTTTGATAATCGTGCAAGGACCAAACATACGAGTCAGTGCGCGACAAGTCAATTATCAGGTAAACTCGTTTCTTGGGTTAAATAATTATACTTTGGAGAATAGATTGCTACCTAATAACATTATTATGCATAGGAAGTTGAACAAGCACCAGCTTCAAGGCACCAACGCCCCAATAAAGGCAATAAAGCATGGTGGAAATGCAAAGGGATTCCACTCGGCCATCAATGACCAGTCTGAATTAAAAACGGTCTAGAGAATGCAAACGGACTCCGTTTGGAACGTGTGCACACTCATTGGAAAGATAACTTCGCCATCTTTCCAACGGATCCGACCGCACCTTCAAATTTGAAGTGAGCTGGCCGTAGCAGTCAAAAACATCTCGCGAACAGAATCAGTCTTTTGCTCTTCTTGGGTGCTGCGTCACCGTTAATTTGGGCTGAGTCCCCATGTACTACAGCTGCGTCAGAGCACCTCCTAGAGTCATATCCCTGCTCTATATATAGGACAAGCCTCTCCCTTCTCTCCTTAGGTTTTGTTTATTTGTTGTTGTCTTCCAGATTGGAGAAACACTCTCGAAATCCCTAATGTCGGTTGACCTATCAATTCCGAGCTTCAGAACCTCAGTGCCAGTGTGTGCTTTATCCTCGTTCTTGCGAGTTCTTCGATTGCTTGCAAGGATAGACCTTCGTGGTCAGGTCATCCTGGCTTTGGCACGGTTGATAACAATCAGGAGTGTGGTTTAGCGATTGCGGGCGCTTATCCTTGCGTGGTTCGTAGCCGGATCGTCAAAGTCATCCTCCGAACAAATCGAAGTTATCCTCTCACCGGAAGATCGGGAGCCCATGAGCGCATCACATGTTCCTCGTGAAAAACTTCACCGTGATTTCGGCAGCTAGAACTGTTGCATTAAATACACCCAGGGACTTAGTTTGCACCAAGTTCAGTGCAGTGACGGATCGGTTTGAAACAACCCAAAACTTAATTCTTGCGTGCAACGAGTAGGATTGGGCAAGTTCGTCGCGAAAAACTCCACCGTGATTTCGGACGCCAAAACAGGTGCATCAATGGTTCCCACTGGCGTCTGTTTCCACAGATTTTTGTGCAGTGACGCAACGGTTTGAAACACCCAAAACATGAGTCTTACATACAACAAGGATGATTGGGCATGTTCGTCGCGAAAATCACCACCGTGATTTCGAGCGCCAAAACAGGTGCATCAAATGTAAATACTGGCGTCGGTTTGCACCGATTTCAGTGCAGTGACGGAATGGCTTGAAACACCCAGAATATGAGTCTTATGTAAAACGACGAGAATTGGTCACAGTCATCGCAAAAACTCCACCATGATTTCGACCGCCAAAACGGGTCCATCAATTGTAACTGCTGGCGTTGGTTTGCATAGATTTCCGTGCAGTGGTGGAACGGCTTGATACACCCAGAATCTGAGTCTTACGTACAATGAGGAGGATTGGGCTTGCTCGTCACGAAAAACTTCCCCGTGATTTCGATGGATAGAACTGGTGCATTAAACGCACCCCGGGACTCGGTTTGTAAAATTTTCGTGTAGTGTCGGAACGGTTCGAAACACCCTATACATGAGTCCTATGTTCAACGAGGAGGATTCGTCACATTCATCGCGAAAACTGTACCGTGAATTCGACCGCCAAAACGGGTTCTTCAATTGAAACTACTAGCGTCGGTTCGCATAGATTTTCGTGCAGTAACGGAACGGCTTGGAACATCTAGAACTGTCTTCCGTGCAACGAGGATTGGGCATGCTCGTTGCGAAAAACTTCACCGTGATTTCGGTGGCCACAACTGGTGCATTGAATGCACCCCCGGGACTCGGTTTGCAACACTTTCGTGTAGTGTCGGAACGGTTTGAAACAACCAATACACGAGTCTTATGTACAACGAGGAGAATTGGTCACATTCGTCGCAAAAAACACCACCGTGAGTTCGGCCGCCAAAACTGGTCCATCAATTGTAAATACGGCCATCGGTTTGCATAGATTTCCGTGCAGAGATGGAACGGCTTAAAACACCCAGAACATCAGTCTTACTTACAACGAGGAGGATGAGGCATGCTCACAACACCGTGATTTCGGTGGCCCAAACTGGTGCATTAAATGCACCCCTAGGACTCGGTCCGCAACACTTTCGTGTAGTGTCGGAACGGTTTGAAACACCCAATACATGAGTCTTATGTACAACGAAGAGGATTGGTCACATTCGTGATGAAAAACTCCACCGTGATTTCGGCCGCCAAAACGGGTGCATCAATTTTAACCACCGGAGTTGGTTTGCATAGATTTTCGGGTATTGTCGGAACCGTTTGAAACACCCAATACATGAGTCTTACGCACAACGAGGTGGATTGGACATGTTCCTCGTGACAAACTTCACCGTGATTTCGGCAGCTAGAACTGTTGCATTAAATACACCCAGGGACTCAATTTGCACCAATTTCCGTGCAGTGACGGATCGGTTTGAAACAACCCAAAACATAATTCTTGCGTGCAACAAGTAGGAATTAGCAAGTTCGTCGCGAAAAACTCCACCGTAATTTGGACGCAAATACTTGTGCATCAATGGTTCCCCCCGGCGTCTGCTTCACAGATTTTTGTGCGAAGGTATAACGGCTTGAAACACCCAAAACATGAGTCTTACATACAACAAGGATGATTGGGCATGTTCGTCGCGAAAATCACCACCGTGATTTGGGCGCCAAAACAGTGCATCAAATGTAAATCTTGGCGTCGGTTTGCACCGATTTCGGTCTTGATGACGGAATGGCTTGAAACACCCGAGCATGAGTCTTATGAAAACGGCGAGGATTGGTCACATTCATCGCAAAAACTCCATTGTGATTTCGACCGCCAAAACGGGTCCATCAATTGTAGCTTCTTGGCGTCGGTTTGCATAGATTTCCGTCTTGTGGCGGAACAACTTGAATGACCCGAACACGAGTCTTACATTACAACGAGGAGGATTGGGCATGCTCGTCGCGAAAAACTTCACCGTGATTTCGGTGGCTAGAACTGGTGCATTAAATGCACCCCGGGACTCGGTTTGTAAAACTTTCGTGTAGTATCGGAACGGTTCGAAACACCCAATACACGAGTCTTATGTACAACGAGGAGAATTGGTCACATTCGTCGCAAAAAACACCACCGTGATTTCGGCCGCCAAAACTGGTCCATCAATTGTAAATACGGCCATCGGTTTGCATAGATTTCCGTGCAGAGATGGAACGGCTTAAAACACCCAGAACATCAGTCTTACTTACAACGAGGAGGATGAGGCATGCTCGCCGCGAAAAACAACATCGTGATTTCGGTGGCCCAAACTGGTGCATTAAATGCACCCCTAGGACTCGGTCCGCAACACTTTCGTGTAGTGTCGGAACGGTTTGAAACACCCAATACATGAGTCTTATGTACAACGAAGAGGATTGGTCACATTCAGGACGAAAAACTCCACCGTGATTTCGGCCGCCAAAACGGGTGCATCAATTTTAACCACCGGCGTTGGTTTGCACAGATTTTCGTGCAGTGACGGTGTGAGCATCGTTGAGCCCTAATTTTTATTAGTGGCATTGATGATAAAATTAATTAATATAAGGGGCTAGGGTTTTTTTGGACTTCTCGGAACCCTAGCGAAGACTCGGCGTTTTTGCAAACCCTAATTCGAAGCGACGTAAATTTCCTGAGCTGCTCCAAGATTTCACAGTGCGTGACCGGGCGAGAGAAGAGGTCACGTATAGATTATGAGTAGTTAGGTTTATTTCCTGTTTTTCGTCGGATTTCAAAAGGGGTTCGAATATCTCGGACTATGCCGGATCTTTGCGAATTCTCGAAAACTCGGTTTCCGTAGTCCACCACTTCTAAAAATACCCATATATATCCTTGTGAGATTTCTAGAGAGAGAGAAACCCACCTAAATTCCCCCACAAATTTTAGCTCGAAAATTCTTCTCTGTCGGACGGCGTCCGGTAGTGATCGGACGGCGTCCGGTAAGGTTTTAATCCGAGGAACCTTCTGTCGGACGGCGTCTGGGTGGCCGTCCGGTCCCTTGCATACTCACTGTCGGACGGCGTCCGGTAGTTACCGGACGGCGTCCGATAAGGTTCAATTTCGGGGCTTTCTCGCTGCCGGACGGCGTCTGGGGGGCGTCCGGTGGTTTCGGCGCCTGCGCGATCCTTGCTGTCGGACGGCGTCCGTGGGACGGACGGCGTCCGTAAACCTATTTTCTTGAGCGATGACGCTCTGTCGGACGGCGTCCGAGTCCGTCGGACGGCGTCCGTGAGAGTGTAACGGCTAGTCTTTTGTCCTCTTCCGAGGGCAACAGCTAGTTTTGCTGTAGGGGCTATAAAGACCTATCTAGTGGCTGGCTATTTTGAGGTTTGCTGCTCAACTTCACCTACCACATTCATAGCTCATCAATTAGGTGTTCTAGAGCCATTCCTCCACCCACAAGATCATCCAAAGCCACAATCCATTAAACCCCGATACCGAGCTTCATGGAAGTCCTTCGATCCGGCATGATCAGGCGTTTGAACTTGTTACTTTTGAAGATATCCTTCGTGGGGCGTGGGCTTGAGAGTAGGCCTTGGCGTGTGGCTACTCTTGAGTCGGTGCACGGGTGTGAGTCCACCTCGCGGAGTGGCGGAGCGACTAAGGGAGTAAGTGAGGCGTGAGGCTCAAGAGCGAGCCGGTCCTTGTCGCAAGGGGTAGCCTCAACGGAGAGTAGGAGTTGCGGCTCGAACTTGGTCAAACAAACACCGTGTCGCCTCTTATTTACTTTTCGCACTTACTACCATTGCATTGAATGTGTTGATTGTGATGCCATGTCTTAGTTGCTTGTTAATTTGTTTATCGCTTCGCTTGCGTATCAATTGACACTAGGATTGGGTCACTATTAATTTGATGCTTAATCAACAATTAATCAAAGAAAAATTAAAATTGCCTATTCACCCCCTCTAGGCCTTAGGATCCTCTTTCAAGTGGTATCAGAGCGTCTAGGTTCTCCATATTAGCTTAACCGCTAGGAGATGGCTCAAGAGGGGCCTAGGATAGAAATTGGAAAAGCTCCTATTTTCGATGGAACAAACTACAACTATTGGAGAATTAGGATGCAATGTTACTTAGAGGCACTTAGCTATGATGTGTGGGTTGCTTGTGAGACCGGCTATCCGGACCCTCCGGCCGGAACAATTGCTCTTGATGAAGTTCATGCTAAGTACAAACGTTTTAATGCCATTGCTAGAAATGCTTTACTCTCTAGTGTGTCTTCCGAAGTCTTTGATAGCATTGGCAATCTCTCTAAAGCTTATGACATTTGGAAGCATCTTAGAGAAATTCATGTTGGTAGTGCCGAGATGCTTGAGGAGAAGCTATCTCGTGCTAGAAAAAGATTTGATCAATTTAAGATGCTTCCTAATGAAAGTGTTAACGAAATGTTTCTTAGGTTGAACCCCATCGTGAATGAAATTGCCGGATGTTCGGAGAAGGTCTTGGAAGATATTGACATTTGTCGGAAGATGCTTGACGTTGTGCCATTTAGTTTCAATCCACTTGTGACCTTAATTCGAGCATCTAAGTCAAAGCTCAAGAAGATGACACCGACAAAGCTCCTTGGGCAACTCAACTCATATGAGATGCGGCTTCTTGAAAATGAAGAGTCTCCGCTCAACAAGAAGTCAATCGCTCTCCCCGCCAAAGCCAAAAGTGGAAAGAAGAAAGTTGAAATTGAAGAAGATGATGAAGACTCCGATGATGCAATTAGGAGATTGAAGAATTGGCCCTCCTTGTCAAGCGGTCAAGAAAGTTGATCAAGAAGATGAGCTTCATGGCGGATCATCCTCTTCAAGGCGAAGACCTATCTCCGAGATCGTTGCTATGAATGTGGAGAGAAGGGTCACTTGGCGGATTGCCCAAGAAGTAAAAAGAACAAGCACAAGGCAAGGAATCAAGAGGAAGATGAGGAAGATGACAATAAGAAATATCGTCACTACCGCAAGAGTGATCACAAATCAAAGGATAAGAAGAAAGCTCTTGCCGGTCAGAAGACTAAGAAGGAAGATAGCTCAACCTCATCGTCCTCTCAATCCTCCTCCGAAGAAGAAGATACTAGAGCTCATGGGCTAGCCGGACTTGCGATCAAGGAAAACGCTCCTCCGACTCTTCCCAAGCAAAAGCTTTGCCTCACCGCAAATATACAAGAAGAGGTGATTGGGGAATGGATCACCGATGATGAAGGTTCTTGGGCGGACTCCTCCGATAATGAAAACACGAAGATATCCGGAGTCGTCATCGACAACCCCTCACCTCCCATGTGTCTTATGGCACTAGAGGAGAAGGTAACACATGAGCACCTCTCTAAAAGTGAGCTTAAGCTTTTGATTGATGATTTGAATAATGCTCTAGAGAAGGAAAAATCTAAGAGAAAGAAGCTAGTAAAGGTGCATAAAGAGCTAGCAAATGAATTTGAGAACTTGTTAGAAAAGCATGAAACTCTAGAAGATGATTATGAAGCTCTAAATTTACAAGTTGAAATTCTAGAAAATAAACTTGCTAGTTCTAATGTTGATGTCGAAACTCCGATTGATTGCTCAATTGAAAAATGCAATGTTGGTGTGACTTGTGATTTGATTGACACTATAGACGGTTCACTTAGCTTATCTCATGACACATCCTTTACCTTGTCACCCACGATCACACCCAATGTTAGCTCATCTTCACCCACTAGTGCTACTTCTCCAAATGAAAATGCTTGTTCAATTGGCACTTGTGGTGTTGCTAAATGTGCTAATGAGCTAGTTAAGGAAAATTTGCTTCTTAAGGATAGAATTGAGCAACTAGACTCTAGCTTGGCTAAATTGCTTGTGGGGAACAACTCTCTTGACAAGGTGCTTCGGGAGCAAAGGTATACCTTGGGTAAGCATGGTTTGGGATTTCATCCCGGGGATTTGCCCAAGAGCGGTTGGGGTAAGCCAAGCTAACGTTTGTTAAGAGAGGACCCGTTGCCACATATGTAAAATGAAAACATAAAGCCATTGCTTGTCCTCTTGCTAAAACATCTCAATTCATGTCTAAAACTCAAGTGCTTGATGCTAGCTACATGCTTATGAGGAAAAATGGCTCTACTTATGCTAAGTATGTTGGTGCACCAAATAATAAGAAGAATGTAAAAGCCATTTGGGTGCCCAAATGTTTGATGACTAACTCCAAAGGACCCAAGATGAAGTCTTGGGTACCTAAAACAAGCTTGAAATTGTATGTGTAGGTGAACTACAAAGCGGTGGCGGCATTGGATATTCGATAGCGGTTGCACTCAACACATGACCGGTAGCTCAAGTATGTTCACCTCACTAGAGGAGGAGAAGGACCCGAACACAAGATCACATTTGGGGATAACTCCAAGCTTAAAGGTAAAGGGTATAGGTAAAATTGCAATATCTAATGACCTATCCATCTCTAATGTGCTCTTGGTGGAAGCTTGCAACTTTAATCTCCTCTCCGTTGCTCAAGTGTGCGATTTGGGCTTTGATTACTTCTTTTCGATCAACGGAGTTCGTGTTGTTTCCACTAAGGATCAAAGTGTTGCATTTGAAGGCACCCGGTTTCAAAACTTATATTTGGTTGATTTTTCAAACCGTGAAACTTCTCAAATCAAGACTTGTCTTATCGCTCAAACCACTCTTGGTTGGTTGTGGCATAGACGTCTTGTACATGTTGGAATGGGCACTTTGAAAAAGGTTTTTAAAGATAACTTGGTTGTTGGAGTGAAGGATGTCAAATTCGAGAAGAATCGTTTATGTAGCTCATGCCAAGCCGGCAAGCAAGTGGCTAATTCTCATCCGACTAAGACTTTTATGTCTACGTCCCGACCACTTGAACTTTTGCATATGGATTTATTTGGCCCAACCACCTATGCGAGCATAGGCGGTAATTCTTATTGTCATGTGATTGTCGATGATTTCCCTCGCTTCACTTGGGTGTTTTTTTTTGCAAATAAATCTCTTGCCGGCGATGTGTTTAAAAGATTTGCTTTGAAAGCTCAAAAAGAATTTGACTCTTTTATTAAAAAGGTGAGGAGTGATAATGGCACCGAGTTTGCTAATACAAATGTTGAAGAATTTTGTGATGAGTTAGGTGTGAAACACGAATTCTCGGCGGCATACACTCCCCAACAAAATGGAGTGGTGGAGAGGAAGAACCGTACTTTGATAGAGATGGCAAGATCAATGCTTGACGAGTACAACACGCCGCATGCTTTTTGGGCGGAAGCCATCAACACGGCGTGCCATGCCATCAACCGCCTCTACCTCCACCGACTCCTTCACAAGACCTCATATGAATTACTAGTGGGACGAAGGCCCAACATCTCGTATTTTCGAGTCTTCGGTTGCAAGGTATACATCTATAAGAAAAGGACTCATTTGGGTAAGTTCCAAAAGAGGTGCGACATTGGTATCATGTTAGGTTACTCATCTCGCTCAAAAGCTTTTCGAGTTTTTAACAATTCTACCGGGCTAGTTGAGGAAGCCTATGATGTTAAATTTGATGAAACTAATGGCTCGCAAAATGAGCAAGATTTGACAAGAAATGTAGGTGATGAGCCACCGCATGATGCTATGGAGTTGGGGGAAATTCGACCCTCACCGGAGGCACCAAAAGATGAAGTAATCACCCCCACCACCTCCATCGATGATAAAGTTAAAGACACCTCTCCAACAACTCAAGATCAAGCGGTGGACGGAGATACGAACTTTGAAGTTGATCAAGCTCAAGGGGGAGACGTTGATCTACAAGTACCCGTCCAACAACACCGCACTCTCTCCAAGGATCATCCCCTAGATCAAGTCATTGGCAATCTCAATCAAGGCGTAAAAACTCGTTCTCATACTGCTAATTATTGTGAGCATCACGCCTTTGTGTCTATTGTTGAGCCTAGGACCATTGATGAGGCATTGGCGGATGCGGATTGGGTGAACGCCATGCATGAAGAATTGAACAACTTCACCCGCAATAAAGTTTGGGAGCTTGTGGAAAGACCGAAGGATCACAATGTCATTGGAACCAAATGGGTCTTTCGCAACAAACAAGATGAGAACGGTGAAGTGGTGCGAAACAAAGCAAGATTGGTGGCGCAAGGTTTCACACAAATCGAAGGACTTGACTATGGAGAAACCTACGCCCCCGTCGCTCGACTTGAAGCTATACGGTTACTCTTGGCATTCGCTTCTCTCTATAACATAACTCTCTTTCAAATGGATGTTAAGAGTGCTTTTCTAAATGGTTTTATTGATGAACTTGTCTATGTCGAGCAACCGCTCGGTTTTGAAAACCTCAAACACCCAAACCATGTCTATAAGCTCACTAAGGCGCTATACGGTCTCAAGCAAGCTCCTAGAGCATGGTATGAGCGTCTTAGGGAGTTCCTCTTAGAAAAGGGATTTAAAACCGGTGCGATTGATTCCACATTGTTTCTAAAGCCAATTGAAAATGACCTATTTATTTGTCAAATATATGTGGATGATATTATTTTTGTATGCACTAACAAATCTAAATGTAAGGACTTTGGAGAAATGATGTCCAAGGAATTCGAAATGTCGATGATTGGAGAACTTACTTTCTTCCTTGGATTTCAAATCAAGCAACTTCGGGAAGGGACTTTTATTTGTCAAGAGAAATATACAAAGGACCTTCTCAAGCGGTTTTCAATGGACGATTGCAAATCGATCAAAACACCAATGGCCACCAATGGGCATCTTGACTTAAATGAAGATGGAAAGCTCGTGGACCAAAAGCTTTTTCTCTCCATGATCGGTTCGCTTCTCTATCTTACCGCTTCTCGACCCGATATTATGTTTAGTGTGTGCATGTGTGCTCGCTCTCAAGCATCCCCTAAGGAAGTGCATCTTGTTGCGGTAAAACGCATTTTGAGATATCTAAAAATCACTACTAGCCTAGGTCTTTGGTACCCCAAGGGAGCGCGTGTTGAGCTTCTTGGCTATTCCGACTCGGATTACGCCGGTTGCAAAATTGATCGCAAAAGCACCTCGGGGTTGTCACTTGCTAGGGCGCCACTCGTGTCATGGACTTGAGGAAGCAAAACTCCGTGGCGCTATCTATCATGAAGCGAATATGTAGCGGGGAGTTGTTGTGCTCAACTCTTGTACATGACTCGGATGCTTAGTGACTTTGGGCTAAAATTTGAAAAAGTGCCACTTCTATGCGATAATGAAAGTGCGGTGAAAATAGCCAACAATCCGGTCCAACATTCCCGTACAAAGCACATCGACATCCGACATCACTTCATTCGTGACCACGTTGCAAAAGGTGACGTTGTGCTTGCCCACGTGCGAACGGAAGACCAATTGGCGGATATTTTCACCAAACCCTTAGATGAGGCACGGTTTTGCAAATTAAGGAATGAACTCAACATACTAGATAGATCAAATGCGTGTTGATTGGTTTTCGTGATTTTTGGGTCTTATTTGATTTTCTTCATTTGCTTATGACCCTTGTCACATTTAGGGGGAGTTTAGTTTCAACTCATGATCTCAAAACTCCCTCTAGTGGTGAAAAGATAAATTTGATTTTGGGTGAGCACATTCTTGTCCTATATTTCAAGCCAAAACAAATTTGAGCTTAATAGACTATCCTTATCTTCTTACCATTTCAAACTTCTAGTTTTGAAAATCTTACCCCCTTAAAAATTTTGCTCCATATGCATATTTGTTCTCTTGAAAATCATTTGGCATCAAAATTGTTGAAAGTATTTGAAAAGAAACCAAAATTCAAAAACATGTGCTTAAACTCTAAAGTGAACCCCTATGCGCGATTTTCATGCCTATATGAGAAATCAAGGCAAAATTTGGGTTCACACATTTTCTTCATCTCGAAGATCAAAATTTGGGTTTGTGAATTTAATTTGGTTTTATTTGTCAACTTAGTATCTTATCTCTTCAAAATTAAAATTTTAAAATAACTTCAAATTGCTCACATTTGAATCTTCCTTTGAATTTTGAGCAAAATGGAGATCATCACTTGAAAACATTAATTTTATAAAAATTCTCGCGTTGGTGGGGCCCACTAATCAGAAGATCAAACAGCTGCGATTCTTGCCTTTATCGGACGCTGTCTGGGGATTTTCAAACGCCGTCCGACAGAAGGTTCGTCGGCTGAATTCGTACTGTCGGACGCCGTCCGGTAACCACCGGACGCCGTCCGACCAAGGTCGATTCCAGTCGCAATACCCCTGTCGGACGCCGTCTAGCTTCCTCGCGACCCCGTCCGACGAAGTCGACTGTGCGCCGCAACCGTACTGTCGGACGCCGTCCGATCACTGTCGGACGCCGTCCGTCAGGGTCTAACCGCGCGGAAATCTGTATAACTTACCCCTTCGTCTCCCTCTCTCCTCATTTGATCTATTCCTCCTCTCCAAACCGGCGCCGCCCCTGCCCCTTCTCCTCACCGGGGAAGACCCTCCGGCGACCTCCATCACTACTGGCGGCCTCCCCTCGTCGTCCTCTTCGATTCCCTCCGCGTGGATTGGAAGTGGACGTCCCCGTTCGTGCGCCTCGTCTCCGTCGAGTTCCCCTCCTTTCCCCTACCGGGAAGGGCCTTGGGGGCGATCTCCTCGCGCACGGCGTCTTCCTCCTTCGCTTCTAGGACTCGGTAACGGCTTCCCGCCTCTCTTCCCATCAAATTTCGTTGGTTACCGAGTTTTAGGTTTTGAATAGGTTTTTCCCGCGTTCGTGTTCAGGGTTGGACCGTGGTGGGTTGGCACCGTGTCAGTGGATCGTTGATCAGTGGCAGTTGGCAGTGAGATTGTTCTGGTCAGTGGTTACAGTGTCTGAGGAGATAATTCGAGATGTCGAAATCTTTGAAGAAGTTTGGAAAGGCTTTGGGCAGGACCCTCAGTGGTCGTCGCGACAGTGGCAGCAAGGGTGATCCGGATTATATCGATGAGACGGCTAGCAGTGCCGCTCCTCCTCGTCCAAGCAGAGTAACTAGAGCGGACATTCAGCAGCAGCCTGATCAGGGACTCCATTGGACTCGGATGGCATGATCTTCCTTTGCCACCACCGAGGATCTTGATGATGAGACATTCGCTGAGGACCCTATTGATGAGGATGTCACTGAGACCGTGGTCGCTGAGGACGACCCCGTGGATGATATGGTTCTAAAGCTATCTATGGAAACTTTGAGGAAGAAGAGGTCTGTTACTTATGCCAGATGGTACCCTCAGCGGCGAGAGGAGACCAGGGATTTCAGGTTCTACACCAAGTTTCAGAAACAATTATACATGTGCTTCTCTGCTCCCTCGACTGGCCCTAGGGACCCTCACTGTGTAGACTGGACAGAGATATCCGCAGTGGCAGGACCAGAGGTACACACTATATTCAGCTCCACTCCTGGTTTGGCTGAATTGATTTCAAACAAGAAGTTGACCTGGAGCAAAGAGAGGAACTGTGAGTTCTTTGCCACTCTTCTAGTTGCCGAAGATGGGTCAGAGTCAAGCTATTATCATTCAGTTGATGGACAGGTTCAGGGGATCACAGTGGCACAGATGAATCTTGCTTTGGGCACTCCTGATTCTGGCACTGATTTAAATGAGTTGGCCTATGATGATGGTTTCTGGAGGGGCAAATATCCTCCTCTTGAAGAGATAAGGTTCATGTACATTGATATGGATGAGGAAGATTTAAATATAGAGAAGGCAAATCAACTGCGCCAGGAGCCTGCCCTGATAAATCTTATTCTTCGGAGCACTTTATTTGTTCGCGGTGGCAACCGTGACAGGATTTTAGCTATTTGCAGTTGGTTTATGCTATACCTCCTGACAGGCAGAGTTATAAATATTGGAGCCACCCTCATGGGTGAGCTGGATGATACAATCTTCAGAGAGGTCAATAGGGCACTTCCTCTAGCTCCCTTCGTTGGCCTGCTTCTTTCCAGGACAGAGCGTGTAACCAATGATGAGTTCAGGGGTTGGGACAACAAAATTAAGAAGCATCAGATGAAGAATTTCTTAAATTCCCTAGGAAGCAAGCCCAAGTTGGCTAGACCTGGTGATGATGCTCCTCCATCAGCTCCTGTTTTTGTTCCTGCTGCTCCAATGCAGCCATTTGTGCCAGTGCCTGGTGCGGGATCTTCTGCGGCTGCCCCTCCTCCTTGGTATGATGCTTTGATAGGTGAGATGAGGGGGCTGCGCACAGATATGAGAAATTTTCACACTGAGGTGAAAGAAGAACTGGCAGCAACCCGCAGAGAGATGACAGCCTTGGCAGGGCAGCAGACATACTTGGCAGATGAGTTCGCAGAGTTTAAGTCAGCTGTGCAGTACATGGGGGCGATGTTTATGCCAGTGCCAGAAGGGGCAAATCCATATGGTTGGTATTCACATGCCCACAACAGTTATCAGGATTACCAGCAGACTCAGAGTTTTCCTCGCCCTCCTGCCTACCCACCACCGGTTCATCCTTGGGTGTACCCTCCTTCTGGGCCTGCTCCTTCC
Organism: Raddia guianensis; assembly: GCA_036346415.1. Classification (NCBI taxonomy): domain Eukaryota; kingdom Viridiplantae; phylum Streptophyta; class Magnoliopsida; order Poales; family Poaceae; genus Raddia; species Raddia guianensis. The sequence goes on from CM070536.1 coordinate 53,702,120, forward strand.
TTTGTGCCTCCACCTCAGTCATACCCTCCTCCTGGTAAGATTTATTTCACTGGTGGAGAGATCGCTCGTCATCTCAACTTTTCTTTGCCAAATCCTCAACCGACCCAGATGTTTGATGATCTTTCCTCACCTCGGTCGGTCCCCTCTGCAGCTCATATGCCCTTGTTCAAGCGTCCCAGAGGTCAGGGCTCCTCTACCGGCAGCCAGGGAGATGACGGAGGCGACGACATGGATCAAGATCAGCTAGAATAGGACCTTTTCCCGTTTGTGTCACTTGGTGACAAAGGGGGAGAAGTTAGAGGGTTAGTAGTGGGTAGTGAGATCGAGGTTGTGTTTTCCTGTAATATTATTTATTGCCTCGATACTCGTTGAAATTTGTGGTTGATACCTTGGTCGGTTTTATGACTTTTGAACCTTGTTGGCTTCTGAATTTAATTTATGCATGAGTTTAGGGGGAGCTTCCTTTATTTGCACACCTTTGTGGTCGAGTTGTGGTTTCTTAATCATTAAAATTGCTCGCATATTTGTATTGCACTAACCCTTTTGCAGCTCAAAAATTTTATTCTCTTTTGGGTTGTCATCAAGTGCCACAAAGGGGGAGATTGTGAGCATCGTTGAGCCCTAATTTTTATTAGTGGCATTGATGATAAAATTAATTAATATAAAGGGCTAGGGTTTTTTTGGACTTCTCGGAACCCTAGCGAAGACTCGGCGTTTTTGCAAACCCTAATTCGAAGCGATGTAAATTTCCTGAGCTGCTCCAAGATTTCACAGTGCGTGACCGGGCGAGAGAAGAGGTCACGTATAGATTATGAGTAGTTAGGTTTATTTCCTGTTTTTCGTCGGATTTCAAAAGGGGTTCGAATATCTCGGACTATGCCGGATCTTTGCGAATTCTCGAAAACTCGGTTTCCGTAGTCCACCACTTCTAAAAATACCCATATATATCCTTGTGAGATTTCTAGAGAAACCCACCTAAATTCCCCACAAATTTTAGCTCGAAAATTCTTCTCTGCTCGGACGGCGTCCGTGAGGATCGGACGGCGTCCAGAAGGTTTTAATCGAGGAACCTTCCGCCGGACGGCGTATGGGTGGCCGTCGGTCCCTGCATACTCACTTGTCGGACGGCGTCCGTAGTTACCGGACGGCGTCCGATAAGGTTCAATTTCGGGCTTTTCGCTGCCGGACGGCGTCGAGGGCGTCCGGTGGTTTCGGCGCTCTGCGATCCTTCTTGTCGGACGGCGTCGTGGGGACGGACGGCGTCCGTAAACCTATTTTTGCTGAGCGAGACGCTGTGTCGGACGGCGTCCGAGTCCGTCGGACGGCGTCCGTGAGAGTGTAACGGCTAGTCTTTTTGTCCTCTTCTGAGGGGCAATGGCTAGTTTTGCTCTAGGGGCTATAAATACCTATCTAGTGGCTGGCTATTTTGATGTTTGCTGCTCCACTTCACCTACCACATTCATAGCTCATCAATTAGGTGTTCTAGAGCCATTCCTCCACCCACAAGATCATCCAAAGCCACAATCCATTAAACCCCGATACCGAGCTTCATGGAAGTCCTTCGATCCGGCATGATCGGGGCGTTTCGGGCTTGTTACTTTTGAAGATATCCTTCGTGGAGGCGTGGGCTTGAGAGTAGGCCTTGGCGTGTGGCTACTCTTGAGTCGGTGTCACGGTGTGAGTCCACCTCACGGAGTGGCGGAACGACTACCGGGAGTAAGTGAGGCGTGAGGCTCGAGAGCGAGCCGGTCCTTGTGCGCAAGGGGTAGCCTCAACGGAGAGTAGGAGTTGCGGCTCCGAACTTCGGTCAAACAAACACCGTGTCGCCCTCTTATTTACTTTTCGCACTTACTACCATTGCATTGAATGTGTTGATTGTGATGCCATGTCTTAGTTGCTTGTTAATTTGTTTATCGCTTCCGCTTGTGTATCAATTGACACTAGGATTGGGTCACTATTAATTTGATGCTTAATCAACAATTAATCAAAGAAAAATTAAAATTGCCTATTCACCCCCCCTCTAGGCCTTAGGATCCTCTTTCAGACGGAACTGCTTGAAACACCCAGAACATGAGTTCAACATACAACGAGGATAATTGGGCATGTTCGGCGCGAATAACTTCACCATGATTTCGACAGCCAGAACTATTGCATTAAATGCACCGCCGGGACTCTGTTTGGAACACTTTCATGCAGTGTCGGAACGGTTCGAAACACCCAATATATGAGTCTTATGCACAACGAGGAGAATTGGTCGCATTCGTCGTGAAAAACTCAACCATGATTTCAGCCGCCAAAACTGGTCCGTCAATTGTAACTACTGGCATTGGTTTGTATAGATTTCCGTGCAGTGACGGAACGGCTTAAAACACCCAGAACATGAGTCTTACTTACGACGAGGAGGATGGGGCATGCTCGCCGCAAAAACTTCACCGTCATTTCGGTGGCCAGAACTGGTGCATTAAATGCACCCCTAGGACTCGGTTTGCAACACCTTCTTGTAGTGTCGGAACGGTTTGAAACACCCTATACATGTGTCTTACGTACAACGTAGAGGATTGGTCACATTCGTCGCGAAAAACTCCACCGTGATTTCGGCCGGCAAAACTGGTGCATCAATTGTAACCACTAGCGTTGGTTTGCACAGATTTTCGTGCAGCGACGGAACGGCTTGAAACACCCGAAACATGAGTTCTACATACAACGAGGAGAATTGGGCATGTTCGGCGCGAATAACTTCACCATGATTTCGGCGGCCAGAACTGTTGCATTAAATGCATCCCTGGGACTCGATTTGCATCAATTTTCGTGCATTAACGGAACGGTTTGAAACACCAAAAACTTTAGTCTGACATACAACGCAGAGGATTGGGGTTGCATGTTGCGAAAGACATCACCGTGATTTCAGCGGTCAGAACTGGTGCATTAAATGCATCCCTGGGACTCAGTTTGCAACAATTTTCGGGTATTGTCGGAACCGTTTGAAACACCCAATACATGAGTCTTACGTACAACGGGGTGGATTGGGGATGTTCCTCGTGAAAAACTTCACTGTGATTTCGGCAGCTAGAACTGTTGCATTAAATACACACAGGGACTCAGTTTGCACCAATTTCCGTGCAGTGACGGATCGGTTTGAAACAACCCAAAACATAATTCTTGCGTGCAACAAGTAGGAATTGGCAAGTTCGTCGCGAAAAACTCCACCGTAATTTCGGACGCCAAAACTGGTGCATCAATGGTTCCCACTGGCGTCTGTTTCCACAGATTTTTGTGCTGTGACGCAACGGCTTGAAACACCCCAAAACATGAGTCTTACATACAACTAGGATGATTGGGCATGTTCGTCGCGAAAATCACCACCGTGATTTCGGGCGCCAAAACAGGTGCATCAAATGTAAATACAAGCGTCGGTTTGCACCGATTTCAGTGCAGTGACAGAACGGTTTGAAACACCCAGAACATGAGTCTTATGTAAAACGACGAGGATTGGTCACATTCATTGCAAAAAACTGCACCGCGATTTCGACCGCCAAAACGGTCCATCAATTGGAACTGCTGTTGTCGGTTTGCACAGATTTCCGTGCAGTGGCGGAACGGCTTGAAACACCCAGACCTGAGTCTTACGTACAACGAGGAGGATTGGGCATGTTCGTCGCGAAAAACTTCACCGTGATTTCGGTGGCCGGAACTGGTGCATTAAATGCACCTCGGGACTCTATTTGTAAAACTTTCGTGTAGTGTCGGAACGGTTCGAAACACCCAATACATGAGTCTTATGCACAACGAGGCGAATTGGTCGCATTCGTCGTGAAAAACTCCACCGTGATTTCGGCCGCCAAAACTGGTCCATCAATTGTAACTACTGGCGTCGTTTTGCACAGATTTCCGTGCAGTGGCGGAACGGCATGAAACACCCTGAACTTGAGTCTTACGTACAACGAGGAGGATGGGGCATGCTCGCCGCGAAAACTTCACCGTGATTTCGGTGGTTTAATCGGTGCATTAAATGCACCCCGGGACTCGGTTTGTAAAACTTTTGTGTAGTGTCGGAACGGTTCGAAACACCTTATACATGAGTCTTATGCACAACAAGGAGAATTGGTCACATTCGTCGTGAAAAACTCCACCGTGATTTCGGCCGCCAAAACTAGTCCATCAATTGTAACTATTGGCACTGGATTGTATAGATTTCCGTGCAGTGACGGAACGGCTTAAAGCACCCAGAACATGAGTCTTACTTACGACGAGGAGGATGGGGCATGCTCGCCGCGAAAACTTCACCGTGATTTCGGTGGCCAGAACTGGTGCATTAAATGCACCCCTAGGACTCGGTTTGCAACACTTTCGTGTATTGTCGGAACGGTTTGAAACACCCTATACATGTGTCTTATGTACAACGAAGAGGATTGGTCACATTCGTCACGAAAAACTCCACCGTGATTTCGGCAGCTAGAACTGTTGCATTAAATACACCCAGGGACTCAATTTGCACCAATTTCCGTGCTGTGACGGATCGGTTTGAAACAACCCAAAACATAATTCTTGCGTGCAACATGTAGGAATTGGCAAGTTCGTCGCGAAAAACTCCACCGTAATTTCGGACGCCAATACTTGTGCATCAATGGTTCCCACTGGCGTCTGTTTCCACAGATTTTTGTGCGATGGACGCTAACGGCTTGAAACACCCAAAACATGAGTCTTACATACAACAAGGATGATTGGGCATGTTCGTCGCGAAAATCACCACCGTGATTTCGGGCGCCAAAACAGGTGCATCAAATGTAAATACTGGCGTCGGTTTGCACCAATTTCAGTGCCGTGACGGAATGGCTTGAAACACCCAGAGCATGAGTCTTATGAAAAACGACGAGGATTGGTCACATTCATCGCAAAAAACTCCACTGTGATTTCGACCGCCAAAACGGGTCCATCAATTGTAACTGCTGGCGTCGGTTTGCATAGATTTCCGTGCTGTGGCGGAACAACTTGAATGACCCAGAACCTGAGTCTTACGTACAACGAGGAGGATTGGGCATGCTCGTCGCGAAAAACTTCACCGTGATTTCGGTGGCTAGAACTGGTGCATTAAATGCACCCCGGGACTCGGTTTGTAAAACTTTCGTGTAGTATCGGAACGGTTCGAAACACCCAATACATGAGTCCTATGTTCAACGAGGAGGATTCGTCACATTCATCGTGAAAACTCTACCGTGAATTCGAACGCCAAAACGGGTCCCTCAATTGAAACTGCTGGCGTCGGTTTGCATAGATTTTCGTGCAGTAACGGAATGGCTTGAAACAACTAGAACAGTCTGCCGTACAACGAGGATTGGGCATGCTCGTCGTGGAAAACTTCACCACGATTTCGGTGGCCACAACTGGTGCATTAAATGCACTCCCGGGACTCGGTTTGCAACACTTTCGTGTAGTGTCGGAACGGTTTGAAACAAAAAATACAAGAGTCTTATGTACAACAAGGAGAATTGGTCACATTCGTCGCGAAAAACACCACCGTGATTTCGGCAGCCAAAACTGGTCCATCAATTGTAACTACGGCCATCGGTTTGCATAGATTTCCGTGTAGTGATGGAACGGCTTAAAACACCCAGTACATGAGTCTTACTTACAACGAGGAGGATGAGGCATGCTCGCCGCGAAAAACATCACCGTGATTTCGGTGGCCCAAACTGGTGCATTAAATGCACCCCTAGGACTCGGTCTGCAACACTTTCGTGTAGTGTTGGAACGGTTTGAAACACCCAATACATGAGTCTTATGTACAACGAAGAGGATTGGTCACATTCGTGACGAAAAACACCACCGTGATTTCGGCAGCCAAAATGGGTGCATCAATTTTAACGGCTGGCGTCAGTTTGCATAGATTTCCGTGCAGTGGCGGAACGGCTTGAAACACCCAGAACCTGAATCTTACGTACAACGAGGAGGATTGGGCATGTTCGCCGCGAAAACTTCACCGTGATTTCGGTGGCCAGAACTGGTGCATTAAATGCACCCCGGGACTCGGTTTGTAAAACTTTCGTGTAGTGTCGGAACGGTTCGAAACACCTTATACATGAGTCTTATGCACAACAAGGAGAATTGGTCACATTCGTCGTGAAAAACTCCACCGTGATTTCGGCCGCCAAAACTGGTCCATCAATTGTAACTACTGGCGTCGTTTTGCACAGATTTCTGTGCAGGGGCGGAACGGCATGAAACACCCTGAACTTGAGTCTTACGTACAACGAGGAGGATGGGGCATGCTCGCCGCGAAAACTTCACCGTGATTTCGTGGTTTAATCGGTGCATTAAATGCACCCCGGGACTCGGTTTGTAAAACTTTTGTGTAGTGTCGGAACGGTTCGAAACACCATATACATGAGTCTTATGCACAACAAGGAGAATTGGTCACATTCGTCGTGAAAAACTCCACCGTGATTTCGGCCGCCAAAACTAGTCCATCAATTGTAACTATTGGCATTGGATTGTATAGATTTCCGTGCAGTGACGGAACGGCTTAAAACACCCAGAACATTAGTCTTACTTACGACGAGGAGGATGGGGCATGCTCGCCGCGAAAACTTCACCGTGATTTCGGTGGCCAGAACTGGTGCATTAAATGCACCCCTAGGACTCGGTTTGCAACACTTTCGTGTATTGTCGGAACGGTTTGAAACACCCTATACATGTGTCTTATGTACAACGAAGAGGATTGGTCACATTCGTCACGAAAAACTCCACCGTGATTTCGGCGGGCAAAACTGGTGCATCAATTGTAACCAGTGGCGTTGGTTTGCACAGATTTACATGCAAAGGTGTTTAACGGCTTGAAACACCGGAACATGAGTTCTACATATAACGAGGAGGATTGGGCATGTTCGGGCGTGAATAACTTCACTATGATTTCGGCGTCTTAATTGTTGCATTAAATACACCCACAGGACTCGGTTTGCTCCAATTTTCGTGCATTAAGAACGGTTTGAAACACCAAAACTTCACCGACGACAACGCGGAGGATTGGGCTTGTTTGTCGCGAAAAACATCACCGTGATTTCGCGATCGAATCGGTGCATTAAATGCATCCCTGCGACTCAGTTTGCAACAATTTTCGGGTATTGTCGGAACCGTTTGAAACACCCAATACATGAGTCTTACGCACAACGAGGTGGATTGGACATGTTCCTCGTGAAAAACTTCACCGTGATTTCGGCAGCTAGAACTGTTGCATTAAATACACCCAGGGACTCAATTTGCACCAATTTCCGTGCAGTGACGGATCGGTTTGAAACAACCCAAAACATAATTCTTGCGTGCAACAAGTAGGAATTGGCAAGTTCGTCGCGAAAAACTCCACCGTAATTTCGGACGCCAATACTTGTGCATCAATGGTTCCCACTGGCGTCTGTTTCCACAGATTTTTGTGCAGTGACGCAACGGCTTGAAACACCCAAAACATGAGTCTTACATACAACAAGGATGATTGGGCATGTTCATCGCGAAAATCACCACCGTGATTTCGGGCGCCAAAACAGGTGCATCAAACGTAAATACTAGCGTCGGTTTGCACCGATTTCAGTGCAGTGACGGAATGGCTTGAAACACCCAGAGCATGAGTCTTATGAAAAACGACGAGGATTGGTCACATTCATCGCAAAAAACTCCACTGTGATTTCGACCGCCAAAACGGGTCCATCAATTGTAACTGCTGGCGTCGGTTTGCATAGATTTCCGTGCTGTGGCGGAACAACTTGAATGACCCAGAACCTGAGTCTTACGTACAACGAGGAGGATTGGGCATGCTCGTCGCGAAAAACTTCACCGTGATTTCGGTGGCTAGAACTGGTGCATTAAAAGCACCCCGGGACTCGGTTTGTAAAACTTTCGTAGTATCGAACGGTTCAAACACCCAATACATGAGTCCTATGTTCAACGAGGAGGATTCGTCACATTCATCGTGAAAACTCTACCGTGAATTCGAACGCCAAAACGGGTCCCTCAATTGAAACTGCTAGCGTCGGTTTGCATAGATTTTCGTGCAGTAACGGAATGGCTTGAAACAACTAGAACAGTCTGCCGTACAACGAGGATTGGGCATGCTCGTCGTGGAAAACTTCACCACGATTTCGGTGGCCACAACTGGTGCAGTAAATGCACCCCCGGGACTCGGTTTGCAACACTTTCGTGTAGTGTCGGAACGGTTTGAAACAAAAAATACATGAGTCTTATGTACAACAAGGAGAATTGGTCACATACGTCGCGAAAAACACCACCGTGATTTCGGCAGCCAAAACTGGTCCATCAATTGTAACTACGGCCATCGGTTTGCATAGATTTCCGTGCAGTGATGGAACGGCTTAAAACACCCAGTACATGAGTCTTACTTACAACGAGGAGGATGAGGCATGCTCGCCGCGAAAAACATCACCGTGATTTCGGTGGCCCAAACTGGTGCATTAAATGCACCCCTAGGACTCGGTCTGCAACACTTTCGTGTAGTGTTGGAACGGTTTGAAACACCCAATACATGAGTCTTATGTACAACGAAGAGGATTGGTCACATTCGTGACGAAAAACTCCACCGTGATTTCGGCCGCCAAAATGGGTGCATCAATTTTAACGGCTGCCGTCAGTTTGCATAGATTTCCGTGCAGTGGCGGAACGGCTTGAAACACCCAGAACCTGAATCTTACGTACAACGAGGAGGATTGGGCATGTTAGCGCGAAAACTTCACCGTGATTTGGTGGTTTAACTGGTGCATTAAATGCACCCCGGGACTCGGTTTGTAAAACTTTCGTGTAGTGTCGGAACGGTTCGAAACACCTTATACATGAGTCTTATGCACAACGAGGAGAATTGGTCACATTCATCGTGAAAAACTCCACCGTGATTTCGGCCGCCAAAACTGGTCCATCAATTGTAACTACTGACGTCGTTTTGCACAGATTTCCGTGCAGTGGCGGAACGGCATGAAACACCCTGAACTTGAGTCTTACGAACAACGAGGAGGATGGGGCATGCTCGCCGCGAAAACTTCACCGTGATTTCGGTGGCCAGAACTGGTGCATTAAATGCACCCCGGGACTCGGTTTGTAAAACTTTTGTGTTGTGTCGGAACGGTTCGAAACACCATATACATGAGTCTTATGCACAACAAGGAGAATTGGTCACATTCGTCGTGAAAAACTCCACCGTGATTTCGGCCGCCAAAACTAGTCCATCAATTGTAACTATTGGCATTGGATTGTATAGATTTCCGTGCAGTGACGGAACGGCTTAAAACACCCAGAACATTAGTCTTACTTACGACGAGGAGGATGGGGCATGCTCGCCACGAAAACTTCACCGTGATTTCGGTGGCCAGAACTGGTGCATTAAATGCACCCCTAGGACTCGGTTTGCAACACTTTCGTGTATTGTCGGAACGGTTTGAAACACCCTATACATGAGTCTTATGTACAACGAAGAGGATTGGTCACATTCGTGACAAAAAACTCCACCGTGATTTTGGCCGCCAAAATGGGTGCATCAATTTTAACGGCTGGCGTCAGTTTGCATAGATTTCCGTGCAGTGGCGGAACGGCTTGAAACACCCAGAACCTGAATCTTACGTACAACGAGGAGGATTGGGCATGTTCGCCTCGAAAACTTCACCGTGATTTCGGCGGCCAGAACTGGTGCATTAAATGCACCCCGGGACTCGGTTTGTAAAACTTTCGTGTAGTGTCGGAACGGTTCGAAACACCTTATACATGAGTCTTATGCACAACGAGGAGAATTGGTCACATTCATCGTGAAAAACTCCACCGTGATTTCGGCCGCCAAAACTGGTCCATCAATTGTGACTACTGGCGTCGTTTTGCACAAATTTCCGTGCAGTGGCGGAACGGCATGAAACACCCTGAACTTGAGTCTTACGTACAACGAGGAGGATAGGGCATGCTCGCCGCGAAAACTTCACCGTGATTTCGGTGGCCAGAACTGGTGCATTAAATGCACCCCGGGATTCGGTTTGTAAAACTTTTATGTAGTGTCGGAACGGTTCGAAACACCTTATACATGAGTCTTATGCACAACAAGGAGAATTGGTCACATTCGTCGTGAAAAACTCCACCGTGATTTCGGCCGCCAAGACTAGTCCATCAATTGTAACTATTGGCATTGGATTGTATAGATTTCCGTGCAGTGACGGAACGGCTTAAAACACCCAGAACATGAGTTTTACTTACGACGAGGAGGATGGGGCATGCTCGCCGCGAAAACTTCACCGTGATTTCGGTGGCCAGAACTGATGCATTAAATGCACCCCTAGGACTCGGTTTGCAACACTTTCGTGTATTGTCGGAACGGTTTGAAACACCCTATACATGTGTCTAATGTACAACGAAGAGGATTGGTCACATTCGTCACGAAAAACTCCACCGTGATTTCGGCGGGCAAAACTGGTGCATCAATTGTAACCAGTGGCGTTGGTTTGCACAGATTTACATGCAGTGACGGAACGGCTTGAAACACCCGGAACATGAGTTCTACATATAACGAGGAGGATTGGGCATGTTCGGCGTGAATAACTTCACTATGATTTCGGCGGCCCGAATTGTTGCATTAAATACACCCCTGGGACTCGGTTTGCTCCAATTTTCGTGCATTAACGGAACGGTTTGAAACACCAAAAACTTCAGTCTGACGTACAACGCGGAGGATTGGGCTTGATGGTCGCGAAAAACATCACCGTGATTTCGGCGATCAGAACTGGTGCATTAAATGCATCCCTGCGACTCAGTTTGCAACAATTTTCGGGTATTGTCGGAACCGTTTGAAACACCCAATACATGAGTCTTACGCACAACGAGGTGGATTGGACATGTTCCTCGTGAAAAACTTCACCGTGATTTCGGCAGCTAGAACTGTTGCATTAAATACACCCAGGGACTCAATTTGCACCAATTTCCGTGCAGTGACGGATCGGTTTGAAACAACCCAAAACATAATTCTTGCGTGCAACAAGTAGGAATTGGCAAGTTCATCGCGAAAAACTCCACCGTAATTTCGGACGCCAATACTTGTGCATCAATGGTTCCCACTGGCGTCTGTTTCCACAGATTTGTGTGCAGTGACGCAACGGCTTGAAACACCCAAAACATGAGTCTTACATACAACAAGGATGATTGGGCATGTTCGTCGCGAAAATCACCACCGTGATTTCGGGCGCCAAAACAGGTGCATCAAATGTAAATACTGGCGTCGGTTTGCACCGATTTCAGTGCAGTGACGGAATGGCTTGAAACACCCAGAGCATGAGTCTTATGAAAAACGACGAGGATTGGTCACATTCATCGCAAAAAACTCCACTGTGATTTCGACCGCCAAAACGGGTCCATCAATTGTAACTGCTGGCGTCGGTTTGCATAGATTTCCGTCTTTGTATGAACGGCTTGAATGACCCAGAACCTGAGTCTTACGTACAACGAGGAGGATTGGGCATGCTCGTCGTGAAAAACTTCACCGTGATTTCGGTGGCTAGAACTGGTGCATTAAAAGCACCCCGGGACTCGGTTTGTAAAACTTTCGTGTAGTATCGGAACGGTTCGAAACACCCAATACATGAGTCCTATGTTCAACGAGGAGGATTCGTCACATTCATCGTGAAAACTCTACCGTGAATTCGAACGCCAAAACGGGTCCCTCAATTGAAACTGCTAGCGTCGGTTTGCATAGATTTTCGTGCAGTAACGGAATGGCTTGAAACAACTAGAACAGTCTGCCGTACAACGAGGATTGGGCATGCTCGTCGTGGAAAACTTCACCACGATTTCGGTGGCCACAACTGGTGCATTAAATGCACCCCCGGGACTCGGTTTGCAACACTTTCGTGTAGTGTCGGAACGGTTTGAAACAAAAAATACATGAGTCTTATGTACAACAAGGAGAATTGGTCACATTCGTCGCGAAAAACACCACCGTGATTTCGGCAGACCAAAACTGGTCCATCAATTGTAACCACGGCCATTGGTTTGCATAGATTTCCAAAGTGATGGAACGGCTTAAAACACCCAGTACATGAGTCTTACTTACAACGAGGAGGATGAGGCATGCTCGCCGCGAAAAACATCACCGTGATTTCGGTGGCCCAAACTGGTGCATTAAATGCACCCCTAGGACTCGGTCTGCAACACTTTCGTGTAGTGTTGGAACGGTTTGAAACACCCAATACATGAGTCTTATGTACAACGAAGAGGATTGGTCACATTCGTGACGAAAAACTCCACCGTGATTTCGGCCGCCAAAATGGGTGCATCAATTTTAACGGCTGCCGTCAGTTTGCATAGATTTCCGTGCAGTGGCGGAACGGCTTGAAACACCCAGAACCTGAATCTTACGTACAACGAGGAGGATTGGGCATGTTCGCCGCGAAAACTTCACCGTGATTTCGGTGGCCAGAACTGGTGCATTAAATGCACCCCGGGACTCGGTTTGTAAAACTTTCGTGTAGTGTCGGAACGGTTCGAAACACCTTATACATGAGTCTTATGCACAACGAGGAGAATTGGTCACATTCATCGTGAAAAACTCCACCGTGATTTCGGCCGCCAAAACTGGTCCATCAATTGTAACTATCGACGTCGTTTTGCACAGATTTCCGTGCGATGGCGAACGGCATGAAACACCCTGAACTTGAGTCTTACATTACAACGAGGAGGATGGGGCATGCTCGCGCGAAAACTTCACCGTGATTTCGGTGGCAGAACTGGTGCATTAAATGCACCCGGGACTCGGTTTGTAAAACTTTTGTGTAGTGTCGGACGGTTGAAACACCATATACATGAGTCTTATGCACAACAAGGAGAATTGGTCACATTCGCCGTGAAAAACTCCACCGTGATTTCGCCGCCAAAACTAGTCCATCAATTGTAACTATTGGCATTGGATTGTATAGATTTCCGCAAAGGACGGAACGGCTTAAACACCCGAACATTAGTCTTACTTACGACGAGGAGGATGGGGCATGCTCGCCACGAAAACTTCACCGTGATTTGGTGGCTTAATCTGGTGCATTAAATGCACCCCTAGGACTCGGTTTGCAACACTTTCGTATTGTCTGAACGGTTTGAAACACCCTATACATGAGTCTTATGTACAACGAAGAGGATTGGTCACATTCGTGACGAAAAACTCCACCGTGATTTCGGCCGCCAAAATGGGTGCATCAATTTTAACGGCTGGCGTCAGTTTGCATAGATTTCCGTGCAGTGGCGGAACGGCTTGAAACACCCAGAACCTGAATCTTACGTACAACGAGGAGGATGGGGCATGCTCGCCATGCGAAAACTTCACCGTGATTTGGTGGCGATTAGCTGGTGCATTAAATGCACCCCGGGACTCGGTTTGTAAAACTTTTGTGTAGTGTCGGAACGGTTCGAAACACCATATACATGAGTCTTATGCACAACAAGGAGAATTGGTCACATTCGTCGTGAAAAACTCCACCGTGATTTCGGCCGCCAAAACTAGTCCATCAATTGTAACTATTGGCATTGGATTGTATAGATTTCCGTGCAGTGACGGAACGGCTTAAAACACCCAGAACATTAGTCTTACTTACGACGAGGAGGATGGGGCATGCTCGCCACGAAAACTTCACCGTGATTTGGTGGCTGGTCGGTGCATTAAATGCACCCCTAGGACTCGGTGCGCAACACTTTCGTAGTGTTGGAACGGTTTGAAACACCCAATACATGAGTCTTATGTACAACGAAGAGGATTGGTCACATTCGTGACGAAAAACTCCACCGTGATTTCGCCGCCAAAATGGGTGCATCAATTTTAATTGCCGTCGGTTTGCATAGATTTCCGTGCGATGGCGGAACGGCTTGAAACACCCGTAACCTGAATCTTACATTACAACGAGGAGGATTGGGCATGTTCGCCGCGAAAACTTCACCGTGATTTCGGTGGCCAGAACTGGTGCATTAAATGCACCCCGGGACTCGGTTTGTAAAACTTTCGTGTAGTGTCGGAACGGTTCGAAACACCTTATACATGAGTCTTATGCACAACGAGGAGAATTGGTCACATTCATCGTGAAAAACTCCACCGTGATTTCGGCCGCCAAAACTGGTCCATCAATTGTAACTACTGACGTCGTTTTGCACAGATTTCCGTGCAGTGGCGGAACGGCATGAAACACCCTGAACTTGAGTCTTACGTACAACGAGGAGGATGGGGCATGCTCGCCGCGAAAACTTCACCGTGATTTCGGTGGCCAGAACTGGTGCATTAAATGCACCCCGGGACTCGGTTTGTAAAACTTTTGTGTAGTGTCGGAACGGTTCGAAACACCATATACATGAGTCTTATGCACAACAAGGAGAATTGGTCACATTCGTCGTGAAAAACTCCACCGTGATTTCGGCCGCCAAAACTAGTCCATCAATTGTAACTATTGGCATTGGATTGTATAGATTTCCGTGCAGTGACGGAACGGCTTAAAACACCCAGAACATTAGTCTTACTTACGACGAGGAGGATGGGGCATGCTCGCCACTTAAAACTTCACCGTGATTTGGTGGTTTAATCGGTGCATTAAATGCACCCCTAGGACTCGGTTTGCAACACTTTCGTGTATTGTCGAACGGTTTGAAACACCCTATACATGAGTCTTATGTACAACGAAGAGGATTGGTCACATTCGTGACTTAAAAACTCCACCGTGATTTCGCCGCCAAAATGGGTGCATCAATTTTAACGGCTGGCGTCAGTTTGCATAGATTTCCGTGCAGTGGCGGAACGGCTTGAAACACCCAGAACCTGAATCTTACGTACAACGAGGAGGATGGGGCATGCTCGCCGCGAAAACTTCACCGTGATTTGGTGGTTTAACTGGTGCATTAAATGCACCCCGGGACTCGGTTTGTAAAACTTTTGTGTAGTGTCGGAACGGTTCGAAACACCATATACATGAGTCTTATGCACAACAAGGAGAATTGGTCACATTCGTCGTGAAAAACTCCACCGTGATTTCGGCCGCCAAAACTAGTCCATCAATTGTAACTATTGGCATTGGATTGTATAGATTTCCGTGCAGTGACGGAACGGCTTAAAACACCCAGAACATTAGTCTTACTTACGACGAGGAGGATGGGGCATGCTCGCCACGAAAACTTCACCGTGATTTCGGTGGCCAGAACTGGTGCATTAAATGCACCCCTAGGACTCGGTTTGCAACACTTTCGTGTATTGTCGGAACGGTTTGAAACACCCTATACATGAGTCTTATGTACAACGAAGAGGATTGGTCACATTCGTGACGAAAAACTCCACCGTGATTTCGGCCGCCAAAATGGGTGCATCAATTTTAACGGCTGGCGTCAGTTTGCATAGATTTCCGTGCAGTGGCGGAACGGCTTGAAACACCCAGAACCTGAATCTTACGTACAACGAGGAGGATTGGGTATGTTCGCCTCGAAAACTTCACCGTGATTTCGGCGGCCAGAACTGGTGCATTAAATGCACCCCGGGACTCGGTTTGTAAAACTTTCGTGTAGTGTCGGAACGGTTCGAAACACCTTATACATGAGTCTTATGCACAACGAGGAGAATTGGTCACATTCATCGTGAAAAACTCCACCGTGATTTCGGCCGCCAAAACTGGTCCATCAATTGTGACTACTGGCGTCGTTTTGCACAGATTTCCGTGCAGTGGCGGAACGGCATGAAACACCCTGAACTTGAGTCTTACGTACAACGAGGAGGATGGGGCATGCTCGCCGCGAAAACTTCACCGTGATTTCGGTGGCCAGAACTGGTGCATTAAATGCACCCCGGGATTCGGTTTGTAAAACTTTTGTGTAGTGTCGGAACGGTTCGAAACACCTTATACATGAGTCTTATGCACAACAAGGAGAATTGGTCACATTCGTCTTGAAAAACTCCACCGTGATTTCGGCCGCCAAGACTAGTCCATCAATTGTAACTATTGGCATTGGATTGTATAGATTTCTGTGCAGTGACGGAACGGCTTAAAACACCCAGAACATGAGTTTTACTTACGACGAGGAGGATGGGGCATGCTCGCCGCGAAAACTTCACCGTGATTTCGGTGGCCAGAACTGATGCATTAAATGCACCCCTAGGACTCGGTTTGCAACACTTTCGTGTATTGTCGAAATGGTTTGAAACACCCTATACATGTGTCTAATGTACAACGAAGAGGATTGGTCACATTCGTCACGAAAAACTCCACCGTGATTTCGGCGGGCAAAACTGGTGCATCAATTGTAACCAGTGGCGTTGGTTTGCACAGATTTACATGCAGTGACGGAACGGCTTGAAACACCCGGAACATGAGTTCTACATACAACGAGGAGGATTGGGCATGTTCGGTGTGAATAACTTCACTATGATTTCGGTGACGTAAGCTGTTGCATTAAATACACCCGGGACTCGGTGTGCTCCAATTTTCGTGCATTAACGGAACGGTTTAAAACACCAAAAACTTTAGTCTGACGTACAACGCGGAGGATTGGGCTTGTTTGTCGCGAAAAACATCACCGTGATTTCGGCGATCAGAACTGGTGCATTAAATGCATCCCTGCGACTCAGTTTGCAACAATTTTCGGGTATTGTCGGAACCGTTTGAAACACCCAATACATGAGTCTTACGCACAACGAGGTGGATTGGACATGTACCTCGTGAAAAACTTCACCGTGATTTCGGCAGCTAGAACTGTTGCATTAAATACACCCAGGGACTCAATTTGCACCAATTTCCGTGCAGTGACGGATCGGTTTGAAACAACCCAAAACATAATTCTTGCTTGCAACAAGTAGGAATTGGCAAGTTCGTCACGAAAAACTCCACCGTAATTTCGGACGCCAATACTTGTGCATCAATGGTTCCCACTGGCGTCTGTTTCCACAGATTTTTGTGCAGTGACGCAACCGTTTGAAACACCCAAAACATGAGTCTTACATACAACAAGGATGATTGGGCATGTTCGTCGCGAAAATCACCACCGTGATTTCGGGCGCCAAAATAGGTGCATCAAATGTAAATACTGGCGTCGGTTTGCACTGATTTCAGTGCAGTGACGGAATGGCTTGAAACACCCAGAGCATGAGTCTTATGAAAAACGACGAGGATTGGTCACATTCATCGCAAAAAACTCCATTGTGATTTCGACCGCCAAAACGGGTCCATCAATTGTAACTGCTGGCGTCGGTTTGCATAGATTTCCGTGCTGTGGCGGAACAACTTGAATGACCCAGAACCTGACTCTTACGTACAATGAGGAGGATTGGGGATGCTCGTCGCGAAAAACTTCACCGTGATTTCGGAGGCTAGAACTGGTGCATTAAATGCACCCCGGGACTCGGTTTGTAAAACTTTCGTGTAGTATCGGAACGGTTCGAAACACCCAATACATGAGTCCTATGTTCAACGAGGAGGATTCGTCACATTCATCGTGAAATCTCTACCGTGAATTCGAACGCCAAAACGGGTCCCTCAATTGAAACTGCTAGCGTCGGTTTGCATAGATTTTCGTGCAGTAACGGAATGGCTTGAAACAACTAGAACAGTCTGCCGTACAACGAGGATTGGGCATGCTCGTCGTGGAAAACTTCACCACGATTTCGGTGGCCACAACTGGTGCATTAAATGCACCCCCGGGACTCGGTTTGCAACACTTTCGTGTAGTGTCGGAACGGTTTGAAACGAAAAATACATGAGTCTTATGTACAACAAGGAGAATTCGTCACAATCGTCGCGAAAAACACCACCGTGATTTCGGCAGCCAAAACTGGTCCATCAATTGTAACAACGGCCATCGGTTTGCATAGATTTCCGTGCAGTGATGGAACGGCTTAAAACACCCAGTACATGAGTCTTACTTACAACGTGGAGGATGAGGCATGCTCGCCGCGAAAAACATCACCGTGATTTCGGTGGCCCAAACTGGTGCATTAAATGCACCCCTAGGACTCGGTCTGCAACACTTTCGTCTAGTGTCGGAACGGTTTGAAACACCCAATACATGAGTCTTATGTACAACGAAGAGGATTGGTCACATTCGTGACGAAAAACTCCACCGTGATTTCGGCCGCCAAAATGGGTGCATCAATTTTAACGGCTGGCGTCAGTTTGCATAGATTTCCGTGCAGTGGAGGAACGGCTTGAAACACCCGTAACCTGAATCTTACGCATACACGAGGAGGTTTGGGCATGTTCGCCATGAAAACTTCACCGTGATTTCGTGGCTGAACTAGTGCATTAAATGCACCCCGGGACTCGGTTTGTAAAACTTTCGTGTAGTGTCGGAACGGTTCGAAACACCTTATACATGAGTCTTATGCACAACAAGGAGAATTGGTCACATTCGTCGTGAAAAACTCCACCGTGATTTCGGCCGCCAAGACTAGTCCATCAATTGTAACTATTGGCATTGGATTGTATAGATTTTGCAAAGGTGTGGAACGGCTTAAAACACCCAGAACATGAGTTTTACTTACGACGAGGAGGATGGGGCATGCTCGCCGCGAAAACTTCACCGTGATTTCGGTGGCCAGAACTGATGCATTAAATGCACCCCTAGGACTCGGTTTGCAACACTTTCCTGTATTGTCGCAATGGTTTGAAACACCCTATACATGTGTCTTATGTACAACGAAGAGGATTGATCACATTCGTCACAAAAAACTCCACCGTGATTTCGGCGGGCAAAACTGGTGCATCAATTGTAACCAGTGGCGTTGGTTTGCACAGATTTACATGCAGTGACGGAACGGCTTGAAACACCCGGAACATGAGTTCTACATACAACGAGGAGGATTGGGCATGTTCGGTGTGAATAACTTCACTATGATTTCGGCGGCCAGAACTGTTGCATTAAATACACCCCCGGGACTCGGTGTGCTCCAATTTTCGTGCATTAACGGAACGGTTTAAAACACCAAAAACTTTAGTCTGACGTACAACGCGGAGGATTGGGCTTGTTTGTCGCGAAAAACATCACCGTGATTTCGGCGATCAGAACTGGTGCATTAAATGCATCCCTGCGACTCAGTTTGCAACAATTTTCGGGTATTGTCGGAACCGTTTGAAACACCCAATACATGAGTCTTACGCACAACGAGGTGGATTGGACATGTTCCTCGTGAAAAACTTCACCGTGATTTGGCAGCCTAGAATCTGTTGCATTAAATACACCCAGGGACTCAATTTGCACCAATTTCCGTGCAGTGACGGATCGGTTTGAAACAACCCAAAACATAATTCTTGCGTGCAACAAGTAGGAATTGGCAAGTTCGTCGCGAAAAACTCCACCGTAATTTCGGACGCCAATACTTGTGCATCAATGGTTCCCACTGGCGTCTGTTTCCACAGATTTTTGTGCAGTGACGCAACCGTTTGAAACACCCAAAACATGAGTCTTACATACAACAAGGATGATTGGGCATGTTCGTCGCGAAAATCACCACCATGATTTCGGGCGCCAAAATAGGTGCATCAAATGTAAATACTGGCGTCGGTTTGCACCGATTTCAGTGCAGTGACGGAATGGCTTGAAACACCCAGAGCATGAGTCTTATGAAAAACGACGAGGATTGGTCACATTCATCGCAAAAAACTCCATTGTGATTTCGACCGCCAAAACGGGTCCATCAATTGTAACTGCTGGCGTCGGTTTGCATAGATTTCCGTGCTGTGGCGGAACAACTTGAATGACCCAGAACCTGACTCTTACGTACAACGAGGAGGATTGGGGATGCTCGTCGCGAAAAACTTCACCGTGATTTCGGTGGCTAGAACTGGTGCATTAAATGCACCCCGGGACTCGGTTTGTAAAACTTTCGTGTAGTATCGAACGGTTGAAACACCCAATACATGAGTCCTATGTTCAACGAGGAGGATTGGTCACATTCATCGTGAAATCTCCACCGTGAATTGAACGCCAAAACAGGTCCCTCAATTGAAACGCTAGCGTCGGTTTGCATAGATTTTCGCAGTAACGGAATGGCTTGAAACAACTAGAAGATGTCTGCCGCATAACGAGGATTGGGCATGCTCGTCGTGGAAAACTTCACCACGATTTCGGTGGCCACAACTGGTGCATTAAATGCACCCCCGGGACTCGGTTTGCAACACTTTCGTGTAGTGTCGGAACGGTTTGAAACAAAAAATACATGAGTCTTATGTACAACAAGGAGAATTCGTCACAATCGTCGCGAAAAACACCACCGTGATTTCGGCAGCCAAAACTGGTCCATCAATTGTAACAATGGCCATCGGTTTGCATAGATTTCCGTGCAGTGATGGAACGGCTTAAAACACCCAGTACATGAGTCTTACTTACAACGAGGAGGATGAGGCATGCTCGCCGCGAAAAACATCACCGTGATTTCGGTGGCCCAAACTGGTGCATTAAATGCACCCCTAGGACTCGGTCTGCAACACTTTCGTCTAGTGTCGGAACGGTTTGAAACACCCAATACATGAGTCTTATGTACAACGAAGAGGATTGGTCACATTCGTGACGAAAAACTCCACCGTGATTTCGGCCGCCAAAATGGGTGCATCAATTTTAACGGCTGGCGTCAGTTTGCATAGATTTCCGTGCAGTGGCGGAACGGCTTGAAACACCCAGAACCTGAATCTTACGTACAACGAGGAGGATTGGGCATGTTCGCCGCGAAAACTTCACCGTGATTTCGGTGGCCAGAACTGGTGCATTAAATGCACCCCGACTCGGTTTGCAAAACTTTCGTAGTGTCGAACGGTTTGAAACACCCAATACATCGTCTTATGTACGAGGAGGATTGGTCACATATGCAAAAAACTCCATTTCGACCGCCAAAAGCGGGTCCATCAATTGTAAAGGTGACCGCGGCAACATGAGTCTTCCGAATTGGTCACATTGAAACACCTTGAAGATGACTCTTCCGTACAACGAGGAGGATTGGGCATGCTCGTCGCGAAAGACTTCACCGTGATTTCGGTGGCCAGAACTGGTGCATTAAATGCACCCCCGGGACTCGGTTTGCAAAACTTTCGTGTAGTGTCGGAACGGTTTGAAACACCCAATACATGCGTCTTATGTACAACGAGGAGGATTGGTCACATTCACTGCAAAAAACTCCACCGTGATTTCGACCGTCAAAACGGGTCCATCAATTGTAACTATTGGCGTCGGTTTACATAGATTTCCGTGCGATTGGAACGGCTTGAAACACCCGAACATGAGTTTTACTTACGACGAGGAGGATGGGGCATGCTCGCCGCGAAAACTTCACCGTGATTTCGGTGGCCAGAACTGATGCATTAAATGCACCCCTAGGACTCGGTTTGCAACACTTTCCTGTATTGTCGAAATGGTTTGAAACACCCTATACATGTGTCTTATGTACAACGAAGAGGATTGGTCACATTCGTCACGAAAAACTCCACCGTGATTTCGGCGGGCAAAACTGGTGCATCAATTGTAACCAGTGGCGTTGGTTTGCACAGATTTACATGCAGTGACGGAACGGCTTGAAACACCCGGAACATGAGTTCTACATACAACGAGGAGGATTGGGCATGTTCGGTGTGAATAACTTCACTATGATTTGGTGTTAATCAATTGCATTAAATACACCCCCGGGACTCGGTGTGCTCCAATTTTCGTGCATTAACGGAACGGTTTAAAACACCAAAAACTTTAGTCTGACGTACAACGCGGAGGATTGGGCTT
The DNA here is from genome assembly GCA_036346415.1 of Raddia guianensis. Lineage (NCBI taxonomy): Eukaryota > Viridiplantae > Streptophyta > Magnoliopsida > Poales > Poaceae > Raddia > Raddia guianensis. The sequence goes on from CM070536.1 coordinate 53,723,852, forward strand.
GTTTGTCGCGAAAAACATCACCGTGATTTCGGCGATCAGAACTGGTGCATTAAATGCATCCCTGCGACTCAGTTTGCAACAATTTTCGGGTATTGTCGGAACCGTTTGAAACACCCAATACATGAGTCTTACGTACAACGAGGTGGATTGGACATGTTCCTCGTGAAAAACTTCACCGTGATTTCGGCAGCTAGAACTGTTGCATTAAATACACCCAGGGACTCAATTTGCACCAATTTCCGTGCAGTGACGGATCGGTTTGAAACAACCCAAAACATAATTCTTGCGTGCAACAAGTAGGAATTGGCAAGTTTCGATGAAAAACTCCACCGTAATTGGGACGCCAATACTTGTGCATCAATGGTTCCCACTGGCGTCTGTTTCCACAGATTTTTGTGCTCGCAACGGCTTGAAACACCCAAAACATGAGTCTTACATACAACAAGGATGATTGGGCATGTTCGTCGCGAAAATCACCACCGTGATTTCGGGCGCCAAAATAGGTGCATCAAATGTAAATACTGGCGTCGGTTTGCACCGATTTCAGTGCAGTGACGGAATGGCTTGAAACACCCAGAGCATGAGTCTTATGAAAAACGAGGAGGATTGGTCACATTCACTGCAAAAAACTCCACCGTGATTTCGACCGTCAAAACGGGTCCATCAATTGTAACTATTGGCGTCGGTTTACATAGATTTCCGTGCTGTGACCGCGGAACATGAGTCTTCCGTACAACAAGGAGGATTAGACATGCACATCGCGAAAAACAACAACGGGATTTCGGTGGCCACAACTGGTGCATTAAATGCACCCCCAAGACTCGGTTTGCAACACTTTCGTGCAGTGTCGGAACGGTTTGAAACACCCAATAAATGACTCTTATGTACAACGAGGAGGATTGGTCATATTCATGACGAAAAACTCCACCGTCATTTCGACCGCCAAAACGGGCCATCAATTGTAACTACCGGCGTCGGTTTGCATAGATTTCCGTGCAGCGACGGAACGGCATGAAACACCCAGAAGATGACTCTTCCGTAGAACAAGGAGCATTGGGTATGCTCGTCGCGAAAAACATCACCGTGATTTCGGTGACCAGAACAGGTACAATAAATGTACCCCTGGGACTCGGTTTGGAACACTTTCATGTAGTGTCGGAACGGTTTGACACACCCAATACATGAGTCTTATGTACAACGAGGAGGATTGGTCACATTCACCGTGAAAAACTCCACCGTGATTTCGACCGCCAAAACGGGTCCATCAATTGTAACTACTGGCGTCGGTTTGCATAGATTTCCGTGCAGTGAAGGAACGGCTTGAAATACCCAGAACATGAGACTTACGTACAACTAGGAGGATTGGGCATGCTCATCGCGAAAAACTTCAACGTGATTTCGGTGGCCACAACTGGTGCATTAAATGCACCCCCAGGACTCGGTTTGCAACACTTTCGTGTAGTGTCGGAACGGTTTGAAACACCCAATACATGAGTCTTATGTACAATGAGGAGGATTGGTCACATTCACCGTGAAAAACTCCACCGTGATTTCTACCGCCAAAACGGGTCCATCAATTGTAACTACTGGCATCGGTTTGCATAGATTTCCGTGCAGTGACGGAACGGCTTGAAATACCCGGAACATGAGTCTTCCGTACAACTAGGAGGATTGGGCATGCTCATCGCGAAAAACTTTAACGTGATTTCGGTGGCCACAACTGGTGCATTAAATGCACCCGCAGGACTCGGTTTGCAACACTTTTGTGTAGTGTCGGAACGGTTTGAAACACCCAATACATGAGTCTTATGTACAATGAGGAGGATTGGTCACATTCACCGTGAAAAACTCCACCGTGATTTCGACCGCCAAAACGGGTCCTTCAATTGGAAATACTGGCGTCGGTTTGCACCGATTTTCGTGCAGTGACGGAACGGCTTGAAACACCCATAACTTGATCTTCCGTACAACGAGGAGGATTGGGCATGCTCGTCGCGAAAAACTTAACCGTGATTTCGATGGCCAGAACAGGTGCATTAAATGCACCCCGGGACTCGGTTTGTAAAACTTTCGCGTAGTGTAGGAACGGTTTGAAACACCCAATACGTGTGTCTTATGTACTACGAGGAGGATTCGTCACATTCATCGCGAAAAACTCCACCGTGATTTCGACGGCCAAAACGGGTCCATCAAATGTAACTACTGGCGTCGGTTTGCATAGATTTCCGTGCAGTGACGGATGGATTGAAACACCCAGAAGATGACTCTTTCGTACAACGTGGAGGATTGGGCATGCTCGCCGCGAAAAACATCACCGTGATTTCGGTGGCCAGAACATGTGCATTAAATGCACCCCCGGGACTCGGTTGGGACCACTTTTGTGTAGTGTCGGAACGGTTCGGAACACCCAATACATGAGTCTTATGTATAACGAGGACGATTGGTTACATTCGTCGCGAAAAGCTCCACCGTTATTTGGGCCGCCAAAACTGGTCCAGCAATTGTAACTATTGCCGTCGGTTTCCATAGATTTGCGTGCAGTGTCCGAACGGCTTAAAACACCAAGAAAATGAGTCTTACTTACAACGAGGAGGACGGGGCATGCTCGCCACTAAAAACTTCACCGTGATTTCGGCGGCCTGAACTGTTGCATTAAATGCATCCCCGGGACTCGATTTGCACCACGACGAGTAGGATTGGGCAAGTTCGACGCGAAAAACTCCATCGTGATTTCGGACGCCAAAACTGGTGCATCAATTGTCACCACTGGCGTCTGTTTCCACAGATTTTTGTACAGTGACGAAACGGCTTGAAACACCCAAAACATGAGTCTTACATACAACAAGGATGATAGGGCATGTTCCTCGCAAAAATCACCACCGTGATTTTGGGCGCCAAAACTGGTGCATCAAATGTAAATACTAGCGTCGGTTTGCCCAGATTTTCGTGCAATGACGGAATGGCTGGAAACACCCAGAACATGAGCCTTACGTACAAGGAGGTGGATTGGGCATGTTCGTCGCGAAAAACTTCGCCGTGATTTCGGTGGCCAGAACTGGTGCATTAAATGCACCCCCGGGACACGGTTTGCAACACTTTTGTGTAGTGTCGTAACGGTTTGAAACACCCAATACATTAGTCTTATGTACAATGAGGAGGATTCGTCACATTCATTGCGAAAAACTCCACCGTGATTTCGAACGCCAACACAGGTCCATCAATTGTAACTACTAGCGTCGGTTTGTATAGATTTCCGTGCAGTGACGGAACGGCTTGAAACACCCAGAACATGAGTCTTCCATATAACGGGGAGGATTGGGCATGCTCGTCGCGAAAGACTTCACCGTGATTTCGTGCAGTGACGGAATGACTTGAAACACCCAATACAAGAGTCTTACGTACAACGAAGAGGATACGTCACATTCGACGCGAAAAACTCCACCGTGATTTCGGCCCCCAAAACTGGTGCATCAATTTTAACCACTAGCATTGGTTTGCGCAGATTTTCGTGCAGTGACGGAACGGCTTGAAACACGCAGAACATGAGTTGTACGTACAACGAGGAGGATTGGGCATGTTCGGCGCGAATAACTTCACCTTGATTTCGGTGGTCAGAACTGTTGCATTAAATGCACCCCCGGGGCTCGGTTTGCAGCAATTTTCGTGCATTAACGGAACGGTTTGAGACAACAAAAACATTAGTCTGAGATACAACGCAGAGGATTGGGCTTGTTTGTGGCGAAAAACATCACCGTGATTTCGGCGGCCAGAACTGGTGCATTAAATGCACCCCTGGGACTCAGTTTGCATCAATTTTCGGATATTGTCGGAACGGTTCGAAACACCCAATACATGAGTCTTACGTACAACGAGGTGGATTGCGCATGTTTCTCACGAAAAACTTCACCGTGATTTCGGCAGCTAGAACTATTGCGTTAAAAGCACCCAGGGGACTCGGTTTGCACCAATTTCCGTGCAGTGACGGATCGGTTTGAAACAACCCAAAACTCAATTCTTGCGTGCAACGAGTAGGATTGGGCAAGTTCGACGCGAAAAACTCCACCGTGATTTCAGACGCGAAAACTGGTGCATCAATTGTCACCACTGGCGTCTGTTTCTACAGATTTTTGTGCAGTGACGAAACGGCTTGAAACACCCAAAACATGAGTCTTACATACAACAAGGATGATAGGGCATGTTCCTCGCGAAAATCACCACCGTGATTTCGGGCGCCAAAACTGGTGCATCAAATGTAAATACTAGCGTCGGTTTGCCCTGATTTTCGTGCAATGACGGAATGGCTGGAAACACCCAGAACATGTGCCTTACATACATGGAGGTGGATTGGGCATGTTCGTCGCGAAAAACTTCGCCGTGATTTCGGTGGCCAGAACTGGTGCATTAAATGCACCCCCGGGACACGGTTTGCAACATTTTTGTGTAGTGTCGTAACGGTTTGAAACACCCAATACATTAGTCTTATGTACAATGAAGAGGATTCGTCACATTCATCGCAAAAAACTCCACCGTGATTTCGAACGCCAACACAGGTCCATCAATTGTAACTACTAGCGTCGGTTTGCACAGATTTCCGTGCAGTGACGGAACGACTTGAAACAACCAGAACATGAGTCTTCCGTATAACGGGGAGGATTGGGCATGCTCGTCGCGAAAGACTTCACCGTGATTTCGTGCAGTGACGGAACGACTTGAAATACCCAGTACATAAGTCTTCCGTACAACTAGGAGGATTGGGCGTGCTCATCGCGAAAAACTTCAACGTGATTTCGGTGGCCACAACTGGCGCATTAAATGCACCCCCAGGACTCGGTTTGCAACACTTTTGTGTAGTGTCGGAACGGTTTGAAACACCCAATACATGACACTTTCGTACAACGAGGAGGATTGGTCACATTCATCGCGAAAAACTCCACCGTGATTTCGAACGCCAACACGGGTCCATCAATTGTAACTACTAGCGTCATTTTGCGTAGATTTTCCGTGTAGTGAATGAGCGGGTCCACCAATTGTAACTTGGCGTCGGTTTGCATAGATTTTCGTGCGGTGGAACGGCTTGAAACAACGAGAACATGAGTCTTCACGACAACGAGGAGGATTGTGCATGCTCGTCGCAAAAAACTTCACCGTGATTTGGTGGCGAACATGTGCATTAAATGCACCCCGGGACTCGACTTGCAACACTTTCTTGTAGTGCGGAGCGGTTTGAAACACCCAATACATGAGTCTTACGTACAACGAAGAGGATCGTCACATTAAATCGCGAAAAACTCCACCGTGATATCGGCCGCCAAAACTGGTGCATCAATTGTAACCACTGGCGTTGGTTTGCGCAGATTTTTCGTGCAGGATTGGACGGCTTGAAACACGCAGAAGATGAGTTCTCATTACAGCGAGGAGGATTGGACATGTTAGGCGCGAATAACTTGACCATGATTTGGTGGCGGCTGTTGCATTAAATGTACCCCGGGGCTCGGTTTGCACCAATTTTCGTGCATTAGACGGTTTGAGACACCAAAAACATTAGTGTGAGATGCAAGCAGAGATTGGGCTTGTTTGTGGCGAAAAACATTACTGTGATTTCGGCGGCCAGAACTAGGGCATTACATGCAGCCCTGGGACTCAGTTTGCAACAATTTTCGGGTATTGTCGGAACGGTTTGAAACACCCAATACATGAGTCTTGCGTACAACGAGGTGGATTGCGCATGTTCCTCACGAAAAACTTCACCGTGATTTCGGCGGCTAGAACTATTGCGTTAAAAGCACCCAGGGGACTCGGTTTGCACCAATTTCCGTGCAGTGACGGATCGGTTTGAAACAACCCAAAACTTAATTCTTGCGTGCAATGAGTAGGATTGGGCAAGTTCGACGCAAAAAACTCCACCGTGATTTCGGACGCCAAAACCGGTGCATCAATTGTCACCACTGGCGTCTGTTTCCACAGATTTTTGTGCAGTGACGAAACGGCTTGAAACACCCAAAACATAAGTCTTACATACAACAAGGATGATAGGGCATGTTCCTGGCGAAAATCACCACCGTGATTTCGGGCGCCAAAACTGGTGCATCAAATGTAAATACTAGCGTCGGTTTGCACTGATTTTCGTGCAATGACGGAATGGCTGGAAACACCCAGAACATGAGCCTTACGTACAAGGAGGTGGATTGGGCATGTTAAATCATGAAAAACTTCGCCGTGATTTCGGTGGCCAGAACTGGTGCATTAAATGCACCCCCGGGACACGGTTTGCAACACTTTTGTGTAGTGTCGTAACGTTTTGAAACACCCAATACAATAGTCTTATGTACAATGAGGAGTATTCGTCACATTCATCGCGAAAAACTCCACCGTGATTTCGAACGCCAACACAGGTCCATCAATTGTAACTACTTGCATCGTTTTGCATAGATTTCCGTGCAGTGACGGAACGGCTTGAAACACCCAGAACATGAGTCTTCCGTATAGCGGGGAGGATTGGGCATGCTCGTCGCGAAAGACTTCACCGTGATTTCGTGCAGTGACGGAACGGCTTGCAATACACGGTACATAAGTCTTCCGTACAACTAGGAGATTGGGCATGCTCATCGCGAAAAACTTCAACGTGATTTCGGTGGCCACGACTAGCGCATTAAATGCACCCCCAGGACTCGGTTTGCAACACTTTTGTGTAGTGTCGGAGCGGTTTGAAACACCCAATACATGACACTTATGTACAACGAGGAGGATTGGTCACACTCATCGCGAAAAACTCCACCGTGATTTCGAACGCCAACACGGGTCCATCAATTGTAACTACTAGCATCAGTTTGCGTAGATTTCCGCAAAGGATGTGGAACGGCTTGAAACACCCAGAACATGAGTCTTACGTACAACGAGGATGATAGGGCATGCTCGTCGCGAAAAACTTCACCGAGATTTCGGTGGCCAGAACTGGTGCATTAAATGCACCCCTGGGATTCGGTTTGGAACACTTTCGTGTAGTGTCGAAACGGTTCGAAACACCCAATACGGGAGTCTTATGTACAACGAGGAGGATTGGTTACATTCGTCGTGAAAAACACCACCGTGATTTCGGACGCCAAAACTCGTCCATCAATTGTTACTACTGGCGTCGGTTTTCATACATTTACGTGCAGTGTCGGAACGGCTTAAAACACCCAGAACATGAGTCCTACTTACAACGAGGAGGATGGGGCATGCTCGCCGCGAAAAACTTCAACGTGATTTCGGTGGCCACAACTGGCGCATTAAATGCACCCCCAGGACTCGGTTTGCAACACTTTTGTGTAGTGTCGGAACGGTTTGAAACACCCAATACATGACACTTATGTACAACGAGGAGGATTGGTCACACTCATCGCGAAAAACTCCACCGTGATTTCGAACGCCAACACGGGTCCATCAATTGTAACTACTAGCATCAGTTTGCGTAGATTTTCGTGCAGTGACGGAACGACTTGAAATACCCGGTACATAAGTCTTCCGTACAACTAGGAGGATTGGGCGTGCTCATCGCGAAAAACTTCAACGTGTTTTCGGTGGCCACAACTGGCGCATTAAATGCACCCCCAGGACTCGGTTTGCAACCCTTTTGTGTAGTGTCGGAACGGTTTGAAACACCCAATACATGACACTTTCGTACAACGAGAAGGAGTGGTCACATTCATCGCGAAAAACTCCACCGTGATTTCGAACGCCAACACGGGTCCATCAATTGTAACTACTAGCGTCATTTTGCGTAGATTTTCCGTGTAGTGACGGAACGGGTCCACCAATTGTAACTACTGGCGTCGGTTTGCATAGATTTTCGTGCAGTGACGGAACGGCTTGAAACAACCAGAACATGAGTCTTACGTACAACGAGGAGGATTGTGCATGCTCGTCGCGAAAAACTTCACCGTGATTTCGGTGGCCAGAACATGTGCATTAAATGCACCCCCTGGACTCGGTTTGCAACACTTTCTTGTAGTGCCGGAACGGTTTGAAACACCCAATACATGAGTCTTACGTACAACGAAGAGGATACGTCACATTCGTCGCGAAAAACTCCACCGTGATATCGGCCGCCAAAACTGGTGCATCAATTGTAACCACTGGCGTTGGTTTGTGCAGATTTTCGTGCAGTGACGGAACGGCTTGAAACACGCAGAAGATGAGTTCTACGTACAACGAGGAGGATTGGACATGTTCGGCGCGAATAACTTGACCATGATTTCGGTGGCCAGAACTGTTGCATTAAATGTACCCCCGGGGCTCGGTTTGCACCAATTTTCGTGCATTAACGGGACGGTTTGAGACACCAAAAACATTAGTGTGAGATGCAACGCAGAGGATTGGGCTTGTTTGTGGCGAAAAACATTCGTGATTTTCGGCCAGAACTAGGGCATTACATGCAGCCACAGGACTCGGTTTGCAACAATTTTCGGGTATTGTCGGAACGGTTTGAAACACCCAATACATGAGTCTTGCGTACAACGAGGTGGATTGCGCATGTTCCTCACGAAAAACTTCACCGTGATTTCGGCGGCTAGAACTGTTGCGTTAAAAGCACCTAGGGGACTCGGTTTGCACCAAATTCCGTGCAATGACGGATCGATTTGAAACAACCCAAAACTTAATTCTTGCGTACAATGAGGTAGGATTAGGCAAGTTCATCATAAAAAACTCCACCGTGATTTGGACGCCAAAACTGGTGCATCAATTGTAACCACTTGGCGTCTGTTTGCATAGATTTTGTGCAGTGACGAAACGGCTTGAAACACCCAAAACATAAGTCTTACATACAACAAGGATGATAGGGCATGTTCTGGCGAAAATCACCACCGTGATTTGAGCGTAAAAGCTGGTGCATCAAATGTAAATACTAGCGTCGGTTTGCACTGATTTTCGTGCAATGACGGAATGGCTGAAACACCTAGAACATGAGCCTTACGTACAAGGAGGTGGATTGGGCATGTTCATCGCGAAAAACTTCAACGTGATTTGGTGGCACGACTGGTGCATTAAATGCACCCCGGGACTCGGTTTGCAACACTTTTGTGTAGTGTCGTGAACGGTTTGAAACACCCAATACAATAGTCTTATGTACAATGAGGAGGATTCGTCACATTCATCGCGAAAAACTCCACGTGATTTGACGCCAACCAGGTCCATCAATTGTAACTACTTGCATTTGCATAGATTTCCGTCGCGGCTTGAAACACCGAACATGAGTCTTCCATAGCGGGGAGGATTGGGCATGCTCGTCGCGAAAGACTTCACCGTGATTTCGTGCGGTGTCGGCTTGCAATACACGGTACATAAGTCTTCCGTACAACTAGGAGATTGGGCATGCTCATCGCGAAAAACTTCAGCGTGATTTGGTGGCCCGGTGGCGCATTAAATGCACCCCGGGACTCGGTTTGCAACACTTTTGTGTAGTGTCGGAGCGGTTTGAACACCCAATACATGACACTTATGTACAGCGAGGAGGATTGGTCACACTCATCGCGAAAAACTCCACCGTGATTTGACGCCAACACGGGTCCATCAATTGTAACTACTAGCATCGGTTTGCGTAGATTTCCGTGCGGTGTGAACGGCTTGAAACACCCGAACATGAGTCTTACATTACAACGAGGATGATAGGGCATGCTCGTCGCGAAAAACTTCACCGAGATTTCGGTGGCGAACTGGTGCATTAAATGCACCCCAGGATTCGGTTTGGAACACTTTAGGTGTAGTGTCGGAACGGTTGAAACACCAATCTGGAGTCTTATGTACAACGAGGAGAATTGGTTACATTCGTCGTGAAAAACACCACCGTTATTTGGACGCCAAAACTCGTCCATCAATTGTTACTCTGGCGTCGGTTTTCATAGATTTCGTGCGATGTCGGAACGGCTTAAAACACCCGAACATGAGTCTTACTTACAACGAGGAGGATGGGTCATGCTCGCCGTGAAAAACTTCAACGTGATTTCGGTGGCCACAACTGGCGCATTAAATGCACCCCCAGGACTCGGTTTGCAACACTTTTGTGTAGTGTCGGAACGGTTTGAAACACCCAATACATGACACTTTCGTACAACGAGGAGGATTGGTCACATTCATCGCGAAAAACTCCACCGTGATTTCGAACGCCAACACGGGTCCATCAATTGTAACTACTAGCGTCATTTTGCGTAGATTTTCCGTGTAGTGACGGAACGGGTCCACCAATTGTAACTACTGGCGTCGGTTTGCATAGATTTTCGTGCAGTGACGGAACGGCTTGAAACAACCAGAACATGAGTCTTACGTACAACGAGGAGGATTGTGCATGCTCGTCGCGAAAAACTTCACCGTGATTTCGGTGGCCAGAACATGTGCATTAAATGCACCCCCAGGACTCGGTTTGCAACACTTTCTTGTAGTGCCGGAACGGTTTGAAACACCCAATACATGAGTCTTACGTACAACGAAGAGGATACGTCACATTCGTCGCGAAAAACTCCACCGTGATATCGGCCGCCAAAACTGGTGCATCAATTGTAACCACTGGCGTTGGTTTGCGCAGATTTTCGTGCCGTGACGGAACGGCTTGAAACACGCAGAAGATGAGTTCTACGTACAACGAGGAGGATTGGACATGTTCGGCGCGAATAACTTCACCATGATTTCGGTGGCCAGAACTGTTGCATTAAATGTACCCCCGGGGCTCGGTTTGCACCAATTTTCGTGCATTAACGGAACGGTTTGAGACACCAAAAACATTAGTGTGAGATGCAACGCAGAGGATTGGGCTTGTTTGTGGCGAAAAACATTACTGTGATTTCGGCGGCCAGAACTAGGGCATTACATGCAGCCCTGGGACTCAGTTTGCAACAATTTTCGGGTATTGTCGGAACGGTTTGAAACACCCAATACATGAGTCTTGCGTACAACGAGGTGGATTGCGCATGTTCCTCACGAAAAACTTCACCGTGATTTCGGCGGCTAGAACTGTTGCGTTAAAAGCACCTAGGGGACTCGGTTTGCACCAAATTCACTGGTGCATCAATTGTCACCACTGGTGTCTGTTTCCACAGATTTTTGTGCAGTGACGAAACGGCTTGAAACACCCAAAACATAAGTCTTACATACAACAAGGATGATAGGGCATGTTCCTGGCGAAAATCACCACCGTGATTTCGGGCGCCAAAACTGGTGCATCAAATGTAAATACTAGCGTCGGTTTGCACTGATTTTCGTGCAATGACGGAATGGCTGGAAACACCCAGAACATGAGCCTTACGTACAAGGAGGTGGATTGGGCATGTTCGTCGCGAAAAACTTCGCCGTGATTTCGGTGGCCAGAACTGGTGCATTAAATGCACCCCCGGGACACGGTTTGCAACACTTTTGTGTAGTGTCGTAACGGTTTGAAACACCCAATACAATAGTCTTATGTACAATGAGGAGGATTCGTCACATTCATCGCGAAAAACTCCACCGTGATTTCGAACGCCAACACAGGTCCATCAATTGTAACTACTTGCATCGTTTTGCATAGATTTCCAAAGGACGGAACGGCTTGAAACACCCAGAACATGAGTCTTCCGTATAGCGGGGAGGATTGGGCATGCTCGTCGCGAAAGACTTCACCGTGATTTCGTGCAGTGACGGAACGGCTTGCAATACACGGTACATAAGTCTTCCGTACAACTAGGAGATTGGGCATGCTCATCGCGAAAAACTTCAACGTGATTTCGGTGGCCACGACTGGCGCATTAAATGCACCCCCAGGACTCGGTTTGCAACACTTTTGTGTAGTGTCGGAACGGTTTGAAACACCCAATACATGACACTTATGTACAACGAGGAGGATTGGTCACACTCATCGCGAAAAACTCCACCGTGATTTCGAACGCCAACACGGGTCCATCAATTGTAACTACTAGCATCAGTTTGCGTAGATTTCCGTGCAGTGACGGAACGGCTTGAAACACCCAGAACATGAGTCTTACGTACAACGAGGATGATAGGGCATGCTCGTCGCGAAAAACTTCACCGAGATTTCGGTGGCCAGAACTGGTGCATTAAATGCACCCCTGGGATTCGGTTTGGAACACTTTCGTGTAGTGTCGGAACGGTTCGAAACACCCAATACGGGAGTCTTATGTACAACGAGGAGGATTGGTTACATTCGTCGTGAAAAACACCACCGTGATTTCGGACGCCAAAACTCGTCCATCAATTGTTACTACTGGCGTCGGTTTTCATAGATTTACGTGCAGTGTCGGAACGGCTTAAAACACCCAGAACATGAGTCTTACTTACAACGAGGAGGATGGGGCATGCTCGCCGCGAAAAACTTCAACGTGATTTCGGTGGCCACAACTGGCGCATTAAATGCACCCCCAGGACTCGGTTTGCAACACTTTTGTGTAGTGTCGGAACGGTTTGAAACACCCAATACATGACACTTATGTACAACGAGGAGGATTGGTCACACTCATCGCGAAAAACTCCACCGTGATTTCGAACGCCAACACGGGTCCATCAATTGTAACTACTAGCTTCAGTTTGCGTAGATTTCCGTGCAGTGACGGAACGACTTGAAATACCCGGTACATAAGTCTTCCGTACAACTAGGAGGATTGGGCGTGCTCATCGCGAAAAACTTCAACGTGATTTCGGTGGCCACAACTGGCGCATTAAATGCACCCCCAGGACTCGGTTTGCAACACTTTTGTGTAGTGTCGGAACGGTTTGAAACACCCAATACATGACACTTTCGTACAACGAGGAGGATTGGTCACATTCATCGCGAAAAACTCCACCGTGATTTCGAACGCCAACACGGGTCCATCAATTGTAACTACTAGCGTCATTTTGCGTAGATTTTCCGTGTAGTGACGGAACGGGTCCACCAATTGTAACTACTGGCGTCGGTTTGCATAGATTTTCGTGCAGTGACGGAACGGCTTGAAACAACCAGAACATGAGTCTTACGTACAACGAGGAGGATTGTGCATGCTCGTCGTGAAAAACTCCACCGTGATATCGGCCGCCAAAACTGGTGCATCAATTGTAACCACTGGCGTTGGTTTGCGCAGATTTTCGTGCAGTGACGGAACGGCTTGAAACACGCAGAAGATGAGTTCTACGTACAACGAGGAGGATTGGACATGTTCGGCGCGAATAACTTGACCATGATTTCGGTGGCCAGAACTGTTGCATTAAATGTACCCCCGGGGCTCGGTTTGCACCAATTTTCGTGCATTAACGGAACGGTTTGAGACACCAAAAACATTAGTGTGAGATGCAACGCAGAGGATTGGGCTTGTTTGTGGCGAAAAACATTACTGTGATTTCGGCGGCCAGAACTAGGGCATTACATGCAGCCCTAGGACTCAGTTTGCAACAATTTTCGGGTATTGTCGGAACGGTTTGAAACACCCAATACATGTGTCTTGCGTACAACGAGGTGGATTGCGCATGTTCCTCACGAAAAACTTCACCGTGATTTCGGCGGCTAGAACTGTTGCGTTAAAAGCACCTAGGGGACTCGGTTTGCACCAAATTCCGTGCAATGACGGATCGATTTGAAACAACCCAAAACTTAATTCTTGCGTGCAACGAGTAGGATTGGGCAAGTTCGACGCAAAAAACTCCACTGTGATTTCGGACGCCAAAACTGGTGCATCAATTGTCACCACTGGCGTCTGTTTCCACAGATTTTGTGCAGCGATGTAAACGGCTTGAAACACCCAAAACATAAGTCTTACATACAACAAGGATGATAGGGCATGTTCTGGCGAAAATCACCACCGTGATTTGGGCGCCAAAACTGGTGCATCAAATGTAAATACTAGCGCCGGTTTGCACTGATTTTCGTGCAATGACGGAATGGCTGGAAACACCAGAACATGAGCCTTACGTACAAGGAGGTGGATTGGGCATGTTAAATCGCGAAAAACTTCGCCGTGATTTGGTGGCAGAACTGGTGCATTAAATGCACCCACGGGACACGGTTTGCAACACTTTTGTGTAGTGTCGTAACGGTTTGAAACACCCAATACAATAGTCTTATGTACAATGAGGAGGATTCGTCACATTCATCGCGAAAAACTCCACCGTGATTTCGAACGCCAACACAGGTCCATCAATTGTAACTACTTGCATCGTTTTGCATAGATTTCCGTGCAGTGACGGAACGGCTTGAAACACCCAGAACATGAGTCATCCGTATAGCGGGGAGGATTGGGCATGCTCGTCGCGAAAGACTTCACCGTGATTTCGTGCAGTGACGGAACGGCTTGCAATACACGGTACATAAGTCTTCCGTACAACTAGGAGATTGGGCATGCTCATCGCGAAAAACTTCAACGTGATTTCGGTGGCCACGACTGGCGCATTAAATGCACCCCCAGGACTCGGTTTGCAACACTTTTGTGTAGTGTCGGAACGGTTTGAAACACCCAATACATGACACTTATGTACAACGAGGAGGATTGGTCACACTCATCGCGAAAAACTCCACCGTGATTTCGAACGCCAACACGGGTCCATCAATTGTAACTACTAGCATCAGTTTGCGTAGATTTCCGTGCAGTGACGGAACGGCTCGAAACACCCAGAACATGAGTCTTACGTACAACGAGGATGATAGGGCATGCTCGTCGCGAAAAACTTCACCGAGATTTCGGTGGCCAGAACTGGTGCATTAAATGCACCCCTGGGATTCGGTTTGGAACACTTTCGTGTAGTGTCGGAACGGTTCGAAACACCCAATACGGGAGTCTTATGTACAACGAGGAGGATTGGTTACATTCGTCGTGAAAAACACCACCGTGATTTCGGACGCCAAAACTCGTCCATCAATTGTTACTACTGGCGTCGGTTTTCATAGATTTACGTGCAGTGTCGGAACGGCTTAAAACACCCAGAACATGAGTCTTACTTACAACGAGGAGGATGGGGCATGCTCGCCGCGAAAAACTTCAACGTGATTTCGGTGGCCACAACTGGCGCATTAAATGCACCCCCAGGACTCGGTTTGCAACACTTTTGTGTAGTGTCGGAACGGTTTGAAACACCCAATACATGACACTTATGTACAACGAGGAGGATTGGTCACACTCATCGCGAAAAACTCCACCGTGATTTCGAACGCCAACACGGGTCCATCAATTGTAACTACTAGCATCGGCCATGAGATTTCCGTGCGATGTGGAACGACTTGAAATACCCGGTACATAAGTCTTCCGTACAACTAGGAGGATTGGGCGTGCTCATCGCGAAAAACTTCAACCTGATTTCGGTGGCCACAACTGGCGCATTAAATGCACCCCCAGGACTCGGTTTGCAACACTTTTGTGTAGTGTCGGAACGGTTTGAAACACCCAATACATGACACTTTCGTACAACGAGGAGGATTGGTCACATTCATAGCGAAAAACTCCACCGTGATTTCGAACGCCAACACGGGTCCATCAATTGTAACTACTAGCGTCATTTTGCGTAGATTTTCCGTGTAGTGACGGAACGGGTCCACCAATTGTAACTACTGGCGTCGGTTTGCATAGATTTTCGTGCAGTGACGGAACGGCTTGAAACAACCAGAACATGAGTCTTACGTACAACGAGGAGGATTGTGCATGCTCGTCGCGAAAAACTTCACCGTGATTTCGGTGGCCAGAACATGTGCATTAAATGCACCCCCAGGACTCGGTTTGCAACACTTTCTTGTAGTGCCGGAACGGTTTGAAACACCCAATACATGAGTCTTACGTACAACGAAGAGGATACGTCACATTCGTCGCGAAAAACTCCACCGTGATATCGGCCGCCAAAACTGGTGCATCAATTGTAACCACTGGCGTTGGTTTGCGCAGATTTTCGTGCAGTGACGGAACGGCTTGAAACACGCAGAAGATGAGTTCTACGTAGAACGAGGAGGATTGGACATGTTCGGCGCGAATAACTTCACCATGATTTCGGTGGCCAGAACTGTTGCATTAAATGCACCCCCGGGGCTCGGTTTGCACCAATTTTCGTGCATTAACGGAACGGTTTGAGACACCAAAAACATTAGTGTGAGATGCAGCGCAGAGGATTGGGCTTGTTTGTGGCGAAAAACATCACTGTGATTTCGGCGGCCAGAACTAGGGCATTACATGCAGCCCTGGGACTCAGTTTGCAACAATTTTCGGGTATTGTCGGAACGGTTTGAAACACCCAATACATGAGTCTTGCGTACAACGAGGTGGATTGCGCATGTTCCTCACGAAAAACTTCACCGTGATTTCGGCGGCTAGAACTGTTGCGTTAAAAGCACCTAGGGGACTCGGTTTGCACCAAATTCCGTGCAATGACGGATCGATTTGAAACAACCCAAAACTTAATTCTTGCGTGCAACGAGTAGGATTGGGCAAGTTCGACGCAAAAAACTCCACTGTGATTTCGGACGCCAAAACTGGTGCATCAATTGTCACCACTGGCGTCTGTTTCCACAGATTTTTGTGCAGTGACGAAACGGCTTGAAACACCCAAAACATAAGTCTTACATACAACAAGGATGATAGGGCATGTTCCTGGCGAAAATCACCACCGTGATTTCGGGCGCCAAAACTGGTGCATCAAATGTAAATACTAGCGTCGGTTTGCACTGATTTTCGTGCAATGACGGAATGGCTGGAAACACCCAGAACATGAGCCTTACGTACAAGGAGGTGGATTGGGCATGTTCGTCGCGAAAAACTTCGCCGTGATTTCGGTGGCCAGAACTGGTGCATTAAATGCACCCCCGGGACACGGTTTGCAACACTTTTGTGTAGTGTCGTAACGGTTTGAAACACCCAATACAATAGTCTTATGTACAATGAGGAGGATTCGTCACATTCATCGCGAAAAACTCCACCGTGATTTCGAACGCCAACACAGGTCCATCAATTGTAACTACTTGCATCGTTTTGCATAGATTTCCGTGCAGTGACGGAACGGCTTGAAACACCCAGAACATGAGTCATCCGTATAGCGGGGAGGATTGGGCATGCTCGTCGCGAAAGACTTCACCGTGATTTCGTGCAGTGACGGAACGGCTTGCAATACACGGTACATAAGTCTTCCGTACAACTAGGAGATTGGGCATGCTCATCGCGAAAAACTTCACCGTGATTTGGTGGCCACGACTGGGGCATTAAATGCACCCCCAGGACTCGGTTTGCAACACTTTCGTGTAGTGTCGGAACGGTTTGAAACACCCAATACATGACTCTTATGTACAACGAGGAGGATTGGTCACATTCATCGCGAAAAACTCCACCGTGATTTCGACCGCCAAAACGGGTCCATCAATTGTAACTACTGGCGTCGGTTTGCATAGATTTCCGTGCAGTGACGGAACGGCTTGAAACACCCAGAACATGAGTCTTACGTACAACGAGGAGGATTGGGCATGCTCGTCGCGAAAAACTTCACCGTGATTTCGGTGGCCAGAACTGGTGCATTAAATGCACCCCTGGGACTCGGTTTGGAACACTTTCGTGTAGTGTCGGAACGGTTCGAAACACCCAATACGTGAGTCTTATGTACAACGAGGAGGATTGGTCACATTCGTCGCGAAAAACTCCACCGTGATTTCGGCCGCCAAATCTGGTCCATCAATTGTAACTACTGGCGTCGGTTTCCATAGATTTCGTGCAAAGGTTTGAACGGCTTAAAACACCCAGAACATGAGTCTTACTTACAGCGAGGAGGATGGGGCATGCTCGCCGAAAAACTTCAACGTGATTTGGTGGCTTAATCTGGCGCATTAAATGCACCCCGGGACTCGGTTTGCAACACTTTTGTGTAGTGTCGAACGGTTTGAAACACCCAATACATGACACTTATGTACAACGAGGAGGATTGGTCACACTCATCGCGAAAAACTCCACCGTGATTTGAACGCCAACACGGGTCCATCAATTGTAACTACTAGCATCGGTATGAGATTTCAAGGATGTGGAACGACTTGAAATACCGGTACATAAGTCTTCCGCATAACTAGGAGGATTAGGCGTGCTCATCGCGAAAAACTTCAACGTGATTTGGTGGCCAATCGGCGCATTAAATGCACCCCCAGGACTCGGTTTGCAACACTTTCGTGTAGTGTCGGAACGGTTTGAAACACCCAATACATGACTCTTATGTACAACGAGGAGGATTGGTCACATTCATCGCGAAAAACTCCACCGTGATTTCGACCGCCAACACGGGTCCATCAATTGTAACTACTAGCGTCATTTTGCGTAGATTTTCCGTGTAGTACAGGTCCACCAATTGTAACTACTGGCGTCGGTTTGCATAGATTTTCGTGCAGTGACGGAACGGCTTGAAACAACCAGAACATGAGTCTTACGTACAACGAGGAGGATTGTGCATGCTCGTCGCGAAAAACTTCACCGTGATTTCGGTGGCCAGAACATGTGCATTAAATGCACCCCCAAGACTCGGTTTGCAACACTTTCTTGTAGTGCCGGAACGGTTTGAAACACCCAATACATGAGTCTTACGTACAACGAAGAGGATACGTCACATTCGTCGCGAAAAACTCCACCGTGATATCGGCCGCCAAAACTGGTGCATCAATTGTAACCACTGGCGTTGGTTTGCGCAGATTTTCGTGCAGTGACGGAACGGCTTGAAACACGCAGAAGATGAGTTCTACGTACAACGAGGAGGATTGGACATGCTCGGCGCGAATAACTTCACCATGATTTCGGTGGCCAGAACTGTTGCATTAAATGCACCCCCGGGGCTCGGTTTGCACCAATTTTCGTGCATTAACGGAACAGTTTGAGACACCAAAAACATTAGTGTGAGATGCAGCGCTGAGGATTGGGCTTGTTTGTGGCGAAAAACATCACTGTGATTTCGGCGGCCAGAACTAGGGCATTACATGCAGCCCTGGGACTCAGTTTGCAACAATTTTCGGGTATTGTCGGAACGGTTTGAAACACCCAATACATGAGTCTTGCGTACAACGAGGTGGATTGCGCATGTTCCTCACGAAAAACTTCACCGTGATTTCGGCGGCTAGAACTGTTGCGTTAAAAGCACCCAGGGGACTCGGTTTGCACCAATTTCCGTGCAATGACGGATCGATTTGAAACAACCCAAAACTTAATTCTTGCGTGCAACGAGTAGGATTGGGCAAGTTCGACGCAAAAAACTCCACCGTGATTTCGGACGCCAAAACCGGTGCATCAATTGTCACCACTGGCGTCTGTTTCCACAGATTTTTGTGTAGTGACGAAACGGCTTGAAACACCCAAAACATAAGTCTTACATACAACAAGGATGATAGGGCATGTTCCTGGCGAAAATCACCACCGTGATTTCGGGCGCCAAAACTGGTGCATCAAATGTAAATACTAGCGTCGGTTTGCACTGATTTTCGTGCAATGACGGAATGGCTGGAAACACCCAGAACATGAGCCTTACGTACAAGGAGGTGGATTGGGCATGTTCGTCGCGAAAAACTTCGCCGTGATTTCGGTGGCCAGAACGGGTGCATTAAATGCACCCCCGGGACACGGTTTGCAACACTTTTGTGTAGTGTTCAACGGTTTGAAACACCCAATACAATAGTCTTATGTACAATGAGGAGGATTCGTCACATTCATCGCGAAAAACTCCACCGTGATTTCGAACGCCAACACAGGTCCATCAATTGTAACTACTTGCATCGTTTTGCATAGATTTCCGTGCAGTGATGGAACGGCTTGAAACACCTGAACATGAGTCTTCCGTGATAGCGGGAGGATTGGGCATGCTCGTCGCGAAAGACTTCACCGTGATTTCGTGCAGTGACGGAACGGCTTGCAATACACGGTACATAAGTCTTCCGTACAACTAGGAGATTGGGCATGCTCATCGCGAAAAACATCAACGTGATTTCGGTGGCCACAACTGGCGCATTAAATGCACCCCCAGGACTCGGTTTGCAACACTTTTGTGTAGTGTCGGAACGGTTTGAAACACCCAATACATGACACTTATGTACAACGAGGAGGATTGGTCACACTCATCGCGAAAAACTCCACCGTGATTTCGAACGCCAACACGGGTCCATCAATTGTAACTACTAGCATCGGTTTATAGATTTCCGTGCGAGGACGGAACGGCTTGAAACACCGAACATGAGTCTTCATTATAACGAGGATGATAGGGCATGCTCGTCGCGAAAAACTTCACCGAGATTTCGGTGGTTTACTGGTGCATTAAATGCACCCCTGGGATTCGGTTTGGAACACTTTCGTGTAGTGTCGGAACGGTTCGAAACACCCAATACGGGAGTCTTATGTACAACGAGGAGGATTGGTTACATTCGTCGTGAAAAACACCACCGTGATTTCGGACGCCAAAACTCGTCCATCAATTGTTACTACTGGCGTCGGTTTTCATAGATTTACGTGCAGTGTCGGAACGGCTTAAAACACCCAGAACATGAGTCTTGCTTACAACGAGGAGGATGGGGCATGCTCGCCGCGAAAAACTTCACCGTGATTTCGGTGGCCAGAACTGGTGCATTAAATGCACGCCCAGGACTCGGTTTGCAACACTTTCTTGTAGTGTCGGAACGGTTTGAAACACCCAATACATGAGTCTTACGTACAACGAAGAGGATACGTCACTTTCGTCGCGAAAAACTCCACCGTGATTTCGGCCGCCAAAACTGGTGCATCAATTGTAACCACTGGCGTTGGTTTGCGCAGATTTTCGTGCAGTGACGGAACGGCTTGGAACACGCAGAAGATGAGTTCTACGTACAACGAGGAGGATTGGACATGTTCGGCGCGAATAACTTCACCATGATTTCGGTGGCCAGAACTGTTGCATTAAATGCACCCCCGGGGCTCGGTTTGCACCAATTTTCCTGCATTAACGGAACGGTTTGAGACACCAAAAACATTAGTGTGAGATGCAGCGCAGAGGATTGGGCTTGTTTGTGGCGAAAAACATCACTGTGATTTCGGCGGCCAGAACTAGGGCATTACATGCAGCCCTGGGACTCAGTTTGCAACAATTTTCGGGTATTGTCGGAACGGTTTGAAACACCCAATACATGAGTCTTGCGTACAACGCGGTGGATTGCGCATGTTCCTCACGAAAAACTTCACCGTGATTTCGGCGGCTAGAACTGTTGCGTTAAAAGCTCCCAGGGGACTCGGTTTGCACCAATTTCCGTGCAATGACGGATCGATTTGAAACAACCCAAAACTTAATTCTTGCGTGCAACGAGTAGGATTGGGCAAGTTCGACGCAAAAAACTCCACCGTGATTTCGGACGCCAAAACCGGTGCATCAATTGTCACCACTGGCGTCTGTTTCCACAGATTTTTGTGTAGTGACGAAACGGCTTGAAACACCCAAAACATAAGTCTTACATACAACAAGGATGATAGGGCATGTTCCTGGCGAAAATCACCACCATGATTTCGGGCGCCAAAACTGGTGCATCAAATGTAAATACTAGCGTCGGTTTGCACTGATTTTCGTGCAATGACGGAATGGCTGGAAACACCCAGAACATGAGCCTTACGTACAAGGAGGTGGATTGGGCATGTTCGTCGCGAAAAACTTCGCCGTGATTTCGGTGGCCAGAACGGGTGCATTAAATGCACCCCCGGGACACGGTTTGCAACACTTTTGTGTAGTGTCGTAACGGTTTGAAACACCCAATACAATAGTCTTATGTACAATGAGGAGGATTCGTCACATTCATCGCGAAAAACTCCACCGTGATTTCAACGCCAACACAGGTCCATCAATTGTAACTACTTGCATCGTTTGCATAGATTTCCGTGCGATGTGGAACGGCTTGAAACACCCAGAACATGAGTCTTCCGTATAGCGGGGAGGATTGGGCATGCTCGTCGCGAAAGACTTCACCGTGATTTCGTGCAGTGACGGAACGGCTTGCAATACACGGTACATAAGTCTTCCGTACAACTAGGAGATTGGGCATGCTCATCGCGAAAAACATCAACGTGATTTCGGTGGCCACGACTGGCGCATTAAATGCACCCCCAGGACTCGGTTTGCAACACTTTTGTGTAGTGTCGGAACGGTTTGAAACACCCAATACATGACACTTATGTACAACGAGGAGGATTGGTCACACTCATCGCGAAAAACTCCACCGTGATTTGAACGCCAAAATGGGTCCATCAATTGTAACTACTAGCATCGGTTTGCATAGATTTCCGTGCGATGGCGGAACGGCTTGAAACACCGAACATGAGTCTTACGCATAACGAGGATGATTGGGCATGTTCGTCGCGAAAACTTCACCGAGATTTGGTGGTTTAACTGGTGCATTAAATGCACCGGGACTCGGTTTGGAACACTTTCGTAGTGTCGGAACGGTTCAAACACCCAATACATGAGTCT
The DNA here is from genome assembly GCA_036346415.1 of Raddia guianensis. Classification (NCBI taxonomy): domain Eukaryota; kingdom Viridiplantae; phylum Streptophyta; class Magnoliopsida; order Poales; family Poaceae; genus Raddia; species Raddia guianensis. The sequence goes on from CM070536.1 coordinate 53,746,256, forward strand.
TATGTACAACGAGGAGGATTGGTTACATTCGCCGTGAAAACACCACCGTGATTTGGACGCCAAGACTAGTCCATCAATTGTTACTACTGGCGTCGGTTTTCATAGATTTACGTGCAGTGTCGGAACGGCTTAAAACACCCAGAACATGAGTCTTGCTTACAACGAGGAGGATGGGGCATGCTCGCCGCGAAAAACTTCACCGTGATTTGGTGGCGAATCGATGCATTAAATGCACGCCCAGGACTCGGTTTGCAACACTTTCTTGTAGTGTCGGAACGGTTTGAAACACCCAATACATGAGTCTTACGTACAACGAAGAGGATACGTCACATTCGTCGCGAAAAACTCCACCGTGATTTCGCCGCCAAAACCGGTGCATCAATTGTAAACCATGGCGTTGGTTTGCACAGATTTACATGCAAAGGATTGGAACGGCTTGAAACACGCAGAAGATGAGTTCTACATACAACGAGGAGGATTGGACATGTTCGTGTGAATAACTTCACCATGATTTGGTGGCCAGGCTGTTGCATTAAATACACCCGGGACTCGGTTTGCACCAATTTTCCTGCATTAACGGAACGGTTTGAGACACCAAAAACATTAGTGTGAGATGCAGCGCGGAGGATTGGGCTTGTTTGTGGCGAAAAACATCACCGTGATTTGGCGATCGAACTAGTGCATTACATGCATCCTGCGACTCGGTTTGCAACAATTTTCGGTATTGTCGGAACGGTTTGAAACACCCAATACATGAGTCTTACGCACAACGAGGTGGATTGACATGTTCCTCGTGAAAAACTTCACCGTGATTTGGTGGCTAGAACTGTTGCGTTAAAAGCACCCAGGGGACTCGGTTTGCACCAATTTCCGTGCAATGACGGATCGATTTGAAACAACCCAAAACTTAATTCTTGCGTGCAACAAGTAGGATTGGGCAAGTTCGTCATAAAAAACTCCACCGTGATTTGGACGCCAAAACTTGTGCATCAATTGTCACCATGGCGTCTGCTTCACAGATTTTTGTGCAAAGGACGAAACGGCTTGAAACACCCAAAACATAAGTCTTACATACAACAAGGATGATAGGGCATGTTCTCGCGAAAATCACCACCGTGATTTGGGCGCCAAAATAGGTGCATCAAATGTAAAACCGATTTAGCGACGGTTTGAAACACCCAGCATGAGTCTTATGAAAAATGACGAGGATTGGTCACAATGCAAAAAACTCCATTGTGATTTCGGCCAAACGGGTCCATCAAAACCGCGCCGGTTTGCCCGTGGCGGAACAACATGAGCCTTACGTACAAGGAGGTGGATTGGGCATGCTCGTCGCGAAAAACTTCGCCGTGATTTGGTGGTTAGAACGGGTGCATTAAATGCACCGGGACTCGGTTTGCAACACTTTTGTGTAGTATCGAACGGTTTGAAACACCCAATACAATAGTCTTATGTACAATGAGGAGGATTCGTCACATTCATCGTGAAAACTCCGCCGTGATTTCAACGCCAAAACGGGTCCCTCAATTGTAACTACTTGCATCGGTTTGCATAGATTTTCGTGCAGTAACGGAATGGCTTGAAACAACTAGAATGAGTCTTCCGTATAACGGGGATTGGGCATGCTCGTCGTGGAAAACTTCACCACGATTTCGGTGGTACTGGCGGTGCATTAAATGCACCCCGGACTCGGTTTGCAACATTTTAGGTGTAGTGTCGGAACGGTTTGAAACAAAAAATACATGAGTCTTATGTACAACAAGGAGAATTCATCACAATCGTCGCGAAAAACACCACCGTGATTTCGGTAGCCAAAACTGGTCCATCAATTGTATCAACGGCCATCGGTTTGCATAGATTTCCGTGCAGTGATGGAACGGCTTAAAACACCCAGTACATGAGTCTTACTTACAACGAGGAGGATGAGGCATGCTCGCCGCGAAAAACATCACCGTGATTTCGGTGGCCCAAACTGGTGCATTAAATGCACCCCTAGGACTCGGTCTGCAACACTTTCGTCTAGTGTCGGAACGGTTTGAAACACCCAATACATGAGTCTTATGTACAACGAAGAGGATTGGTCACATTCGTGACGAAAAACTCCACCGTGATTTCGGCCGCCAAAATGGGTGCATCAATTTTAACGGCTGGCGTCAGTTTGCATAGATTTCCGTGCAGTGGCGGAACGGCTTGAAACACCCAGAACCTGAATCTTACGTACAACGAGGAGGATTGGGCATGTTCGCCGCGAAAACTTCACCGTGATTTCGGTGGCCAGAACTAGTGCATTAAATGCACCCCGGGACTCGGTTTGTAAAACTTTCGTGTACAACGAGGAGAATTGGTCACATTCATCGTGAAAAACTCCACCGTGATTTCGGCCGCCAAAACTGGTCCATCAATTGTAACTACTGGCGTCGTTTTGCACAGATTTCCGTGCAGTGGCGGAACGGCATGAAACACCCGAACATGAGTCTTACGCATAACGAGGAGGATGGGGCATGCTCGCCGCGAAAACTTCACCGTGATTTCGGTGGCCAGAACTGGTGCATTAAATGCATCCCGGGACTCGGTTTGTAAAACTTTTGTGTAGTGTCGGAACGGTTCGAAACACCTCATACATGAGTCTTATGCACAACAAGGAGAATTGGTCACATTCGTCGTGAAAAACTCCACCGTGATTTCGGCCGCCAAAACTAAAAACTAGTCCATCAATTGTAACTATTGGCATTGGATTGTATAGATTTCCGTGCAGTGACGGAACGGCTTAAAACACCCAGAACATGAGTCTTACTTACGACGAGGAGGATGGGGCATGCTCGCCGCGAAAACTTCACCGTGATTTCGGTGGCCAGAACTGGTGCATTAAATGCACCCCTAGGACTCGGTTTGCAACACTTTCGTGCATTGTCGGAACGGTTTGAAACACCCTATACATGTGTCTTATGTACAACGAAGAGGATTGGTCACATTCGTCACGAAAAACTCCACCGTGATTTCGGCCGGCAAAACTGGTGCATCAATTGTAACCAGTGGCGTTGGTTTGCACAGATTTACATGCAGTGACGGAACGGCTTGAAACACCCGGAACATGAGTTCTACATACAACGAGGAGGATTGGGCATGTTCGGTGTGAATAACTTCACTATGATTTCGGCGGCCAGAACTGTTGCATTAAATACACCCCCGGGACTCGGTTTGCACCAATTTTCGTGCATTAACGGAACGGTTTGAAACACAAAATACTTTAGTCTGACGTACAACGCGGAGGATTGGCCTTGGTTGTCGTGAAAAACATCACCGTGATTTCGGCGATCAGAACTGGTGCATTAAATGCATTCCTGCGACTCAGTTTGCAACAATTTTCGGGTATTGTCGGAACCGTTTGAAACACCCAATACATGAGTCTTACGCACAACGAGGTGGATTGGACATGTTCCTCGTGAAAAACTTCACCGTGATTTCGGCAGCTAGAACTGTTGCATTAAATACACCCAGGGACTCAATTTGCACCAATTTCCGTGCAAAGGACGGATCGGTTTGAAACAACCCAAAATTAATTCTTGCGTGCAACAAGTAGGAATGGGCAAGTTCGTCACGAAAAACTCCACCGTGATTTGGACGGCAATACTTGTGCATCAATTGTCACCACTGGCGTCTGCTTCCACAGATTTTTGTGCAAAGGACGAAACGGCTTGAAACACCCAAAACATGAGTCTTACATACAACAAGGATGATTGGGCATGTTCGTCGCGAAAATCACCACCGTGATTTCGTAGCGGCGCATCAATACAGCGTCGGTGCATCAAATGTAAACATGGTGTCGGTTTGCACCGATTTCAGCCGTGATTTGTGCCCGAATGGCTTGAAACACCTTTTGTGAGCATGAGTCTTATGTAAAACGAGGAGGATTGGTCACATTCATCGCGAAAAACTGCACCGTGATTTCGACCGCCAAAACAGGTCCATCAATTGTAACTACTTGAGTCGGTTTGCATAGATTTCCGTATGTGGCGGGAACAACTTAGCGGGAATGACCCGAAAGACTTAACCTGAGTCTTACGCATAACGAGGAGGATTGGGCATGCTCGTCGCGAAAAACTTCACCGTGATTTGGTGGCTAGAATGGTGCATTAAATGCACCCCGGGACTCGGTTTGTAACACTTTTGTGTAGTGTCGAACGGTTGAAACACCCAATACATGAGTCCTATGTTCAACGAGGAGGATTGGTCACATTCATCGTGAAAACTCTACCGTGAATTCGAACGCCAAAACGGGTCCCTCAATTGAAACTGCTAGCGTCGGTTTGCATAGATTTTCGTGCAGGAACGGAATGGCTTGAAACACCTAGAACAGTCTTCCGTACAACGACGATTGGGCATGCTCGTCGTGAAAAACTTCACAATGATTTCGGTGGCCACAACTGGTGCATTAAATGCACCCCCGGGACTCAGTTTGCAACACTTTCGTGTAGTGTCGGAACGGTTTGAAACAAAAAATACATGAGTCTTATGTACAACAAGGAGAATTGGTCACATTCGTCGCGAAAAACACCACCGTGATTTTGGCAGCCAAAACTGGTCCATCAATTGTAACTACGGCTCTCGGTTTGCATAGATTTCCGTGCAGTGATGGAACGGCTTAAAACACCCAGTACATGAGTCTTACTTACAATGAGGAGGATGGGGCATGATCGCCGCGAAAACTTCACCGTGATTTCGGTGGCCAGAACTGGTGCATTAAATGCACCCCTAGGACTCGGTTTGCAACACTTTCGTGTAGTGCCGGAACGGTTTGAAACACCCTATACATGTGTCTTATGTACAACGAAGAGGATTGGTCACATTCGTCGTGAAATACTCCACCGTGATTTCGGCCGGCAAAACTGGTGCATCAATTGTAACCACGGGCGTTGGTTTGCACAGATTTTCCTGCAGTGACGGATCGACTTGAAACACCCGGAACATGAGTTCTACATACAACGAGGAGGATTGGGCATGTTCTGCGCGAATAACTTCACCATGATTTCGGCGGCCAGAACAGCTCCATTAAATGCACCCCCGGGACTCGATTTGCACCAATTTGCATGCATTAACGGAACGGTTTGAAACACCAAAAACTTTAGTCCGACATACAACGTGGAGGATTGGGCTTGTTTGTTGCGAAAAACATCACCGTGATTTCGGCACTCAGTTTGCAACAACTTTCGGGTATTGTCGGAACCGTTTGAAACACCCAATACATGAGTCTTACATACAACGAGGTGGATTGGACATGTTCCTCGTGAAAAATTGCACCGTGATTTCGGCAGCTAGAACTGTTGCATTAAATACACCCAGGGACTCAGTTTGCACCAATTTCCGTGCTGTGACGGATCGGTTTGAAACAACCCAAAACATAATTCTTTCGTGCGACGAGTAGGATTGGGCAAGTTCGTCGCGAAAAACACCACCGTGATTTCGGACGCCAAAACTGGTGCATCAGTGGTTCCCACTGGCGTCTGTTTTCACAGATTTTTGTGCAGTGACGCAATGGCTTGGAACACCCCAAAACATGAGTCTTACATACAACAAGGATGATTGGGCATTTTCGTCGCGAAAATCACCACCGTGATTCCGGGCGCCAAAACAGGTGCATCAAATGTAAATACTAGCGTCGGTTTGCACCGATTTCAGTGCGGTGACGGAATGGTTTGAAACACCCAGAACATGAGTCTTATGTAAAACGACGAGGATTGGTCACATTCATCGCAAAAAACTCCACCGTGATTTCGACCGCCAAAACGGGTCCATCAATTGTAACTACTGTCGTCGGTTTGCATAGATTTCCGTGCAGTAGCGGAACGGCTTGAAACACCCAGAACCTGAGTCTTACGTACAACGAGGAGGATTGGGCATGCTCGTCGCGAAAAACTTCACCGTGATTTCGTTGGCCAGAACTGGTGCATTAAATGCACCCCGGGACTCGGTTTGTAAAACTTTCGTGTAGTGTCGGAACGGTTCGAAACACCCAATACATGAGTCCTATGTTCAACGAGGAGGATTCGTCACATTCATCGCGAAAACTCTACCGTGAATTCGACCGCCAAAACGGGTCCCTAATTGAAACTTCTAGCGTCGGTTTGCATAGATTTTCCTGCACTAACGGAACGGCTGGAAACACCTACAACAGTCTTCCGTACAACAAGGATTGGGCATGCTCGTCGTGCAAAACTTCACCGTGATTTCGATGGCCACAACTGGTGCATTAAATGCACCCCCGGGACTCGGTTTGCAACACTTTCGTGTAGTGTCGGAACGGTTTGAAAGAACCGATACATGAGTGTTATGTACAACAAGGAGAATTGGTCACATTCGTCGCGAAAAACACCACCGTGATTTCGGCAGTCAAAATTGGTCCATCAATTGTAACCACGGCCATCGGTTTGCATAGATTTCCGTGCAGTGATGGAACGGCTTAAAACACCCAGAACATGAGTCTTACTTACAATGAGGAGGATGAGGCATGCTTGATGCGCTCATGGGTTTCCGATCTTCCGGTGAGAGGGATAACTTCGATTTGGGCGGAGGATGACTTTGACGATCCGGCTACAAACCACGCAAGGATAAGCGCCTGCAATCGCTAAAGCACACTCCTGATTGTTATCAACCATGCCAAAGCCCGGATGACTTGACCACGAAGGTCTATCCTTGCAAGCAATCGAAGAACTCGCAAGAACAAGGATAAAGCACACACTCAAACTAAGGTTCTGAAGCTCGGAATCGTTAGGTCAACCAACACTAGGGATTTCGAGAGTGTTTCTCCAATCTGGAAGACAACAACAAATTAACAAAACCTAAACAGAAAAAGGAAGAGTCTTCCCAATATATAGGGAGAGGGATGGCTCCCAGAAGGTGCTCCCACGCACTAGGAAAATAGGGGGACAGCCCAAAGTAATGGTGACACAGCACCCAAGAAGAGCAAAAGACTAGTTCTGTTCGCGAGATGTTTTTGACTGCTGCGGCCTGCTCACTTGGAATTTGAAAGTGTGGTTGGATCCGTTGGAACGATGGCGAAGTTATCTTTCCAATGAGTGCTTACACGTTCCAATCGGAGTCCGTTTGCATTCTCTAGGCCGTTTTTAATTCAGACTGGTCAGTGATGGCCGAGTGGAATCACTCTGCATTCCCACCATGCTTTATTTCTCTTGTTGGTGAGTTAATGCCTTGTAGCTGGTGCTTGTTGAAGTTCCTATTCATAATATTGTTATTAGGTAGCAATCTATTCTCCAAGTATAATTATTTAACCCAAGAAACGAGTTTACCTTATAATTGACTTGTCGCGCACTGGCTCGTGTGTTTGGTCCTTGCATGATGATTAATGGTCGCGGGTCACTTGGAAGGACTTTGGTCATTAATCCCATGGGTTTATCCGATGTAGCGATGTCCTCATCATTCTCCCCTTCTTTATTTGGAGTCGTCCTCGACTCCAGTTGATCTTCTATTGCATAGTATGACGTGAAATCTTGATGTGCTTCTGTGGGACGAACTGGATTCCAGAAGAAGGAGGACTTCAACATATGCATTGGTGCCATGATCTTATTATTCTTCCCTTCTTCCCGAATACACGTCAACGTCTGTTAACAATCTGCAAAGGTGCTCGACAAAAAGAACAACGTGTACGCGTGGTATATGTATGCATCAATTGTTTTTATCAGAAACCATTCCTTCTCATCAATTCGGTGTGCTTGAAAGAAACTTGTCCTTAGCTTTATTAAACATTGTGTCAAGTTGTTTGGAAGAGAAGATGATTTATTTGGGCAATGCAGATTTGTAACAGGTGATTCACATGTGACATATGAGCAAATCAATGGAGATCTCTTTTCAGAACAGTGATCATCAAACAATTCCTTTATCCGCGAGCTACCACAATATGACACAATGGATGGTGTGTTGCAAGAATTTAATTTCAAATCAGTAAGCAAATAAGTTGTGATAAACATTTGACATATATGAAATGTATTGTGCACACTATAATCTCCAATTAAATAAAATTTGTAAGTACCATCTAGTGAATTGGAACTAGAAATTACAGCAACCTTGTCAATCACACTAGACAGTTCAACAGGTTCATCAAATAGCACATAGCACAAAGATTTATCTTGAAATGCTTCGTTAAGATTTTTGTCGCGAGTAATCAATTCAACATTATACAAATCAGGAATATTAAATTCAGAGAACGATATTTTACTTTCAGCACAAGCGTTGTTGCAAAACTCACCTCTTCTCGATGGATGACAACCGATTCAACATCATTATTACCTTTATTGATCTTCTCAGATGTTTTAGATGTCGCAAGTAGTTCTTCTTCATGCAAAATTAATCTTGAGACAGCATGTTCTTGTCCAACCACGTATATCTTGCCATCATTTTCATCAAGTAGTGGAGGTTGTTGAACACTTAAATTAACATTATCAAATACGCTAATACATTGCTCAGTTGCAATGGATTGTGGGACAGCAATGGCACAATTGCCATCAACCACATTCTGAGCATGGGATGTGGATATCAGAGGTGTAACCACATCTAGCATCATGGTCGAAGGAAAAGTCCCATGCTCGACCATATCAACTTCGATCTCTTCATTCTTTCCAATCTTCTGCAAAAGGTTAATCGAAGAAGCAGACACAAGAGCATGCAAATTATCCATTGAATTATCTTCTTCTGTACAAATTATTTCATGAAATTTAGAAACCTCTTCCTTCCTAACATCAAGTATTTTCATTTCTTCCAAAATGTGATTTTCAGCACTACATGCAAGCTTAACCAAATGAGAGAGTGAGTTATAGTTTTTATTAACAAGAATGTTCTGTATTTCTTGATTAAGCCCTCTCAAAAATTGGAGTTCAGTAGCTTCCTCGCATTCATCTAAACCACAGCGTAGCAAATGATTTTGCAATTGTCCAAAGTAATGCTTAACACTTTTATGCCTTGTTTTAAACGGTGGAGTTTAGTGTTCAAGAAATCAGCATGGTAATCAGGAACAGACATATCTCTCATAAGTCTCTTCATAGCACTCCAGCTATGAGGTTGTCCCTCTTTTCTAGTATTCCACCATATTAACGTAAATCCATTTAGCACACTAGTGGCAGCTTTAATCTTTTGTTTTTCAGACAAGTCATATTTTCTAAATTCATTGTCAACCGCAATTTCCCAATCAATGTAAGCTTTAGGATCGTATGTAATACCGAGAGGAGGCAATATACACTTTAGATTACCTTGTTCATGATTTGAAGATGGTGCATCGTTCTTATTGATCTGATAAATCTTCCTTCCAACTTGAGGAGAGCTCTCATGCAAAGTGCAGTCCAAATCTCGCATGTTCGATGTTCGTCGTTGCTTATCGCCAGCAGTGAAGATCACTCCATTCTTCTGATATTGCTTGAAACCATTATCTCCATAAAACCCTGCCATGGTTAGTAGCAAACAAGGATAGCACACAAAAATATGTGAAACCCTATCAACTACTAGGTGCTGGAAATATTGAGGGTCACATCTCTCAAGCTCTTACCAAGTTCTTACCAATTCTTACAAATGTAACAAGTGGTTCAACCGGCGGCTGGTTCGTGATAAACCGATCTCAAGTGTGAGTAAAGCGATTGCAAGGTTATCACTTGTATGATTAGTAGAAAGTGGAGCTTGGACATGCTATGTATGAGTAGCAATGGAAACAATCAGTTAATTTCAGATTTGCACAAATTGAATAAGTGTTCAAACTAGCACAGTGCCTATGTTGCTGATCAAACAAAGATGTATAATAGGCTTAAGAAGGTGTGTGGAGATGACAACAAGTGCTAGACACTCAGCAAGTCACGGATTTGCACTATGGAACAAGAAAACACAAGATAGATCAAACTTTGCAGTTCACTGTTTTTCTGCCCACAGGATAGCAGGTTGGTATTTTGGCCGTCACTCTTTGTTAGGTGCCTTTTTGCTTATGAAATTTTTTACACTTCTTCCTGACGACTTTTCAACAACTTTTGTTTTGGGCTAACTTTCTGAAAACGAACAGAGAAATTCCCACGAAATTCACAAGTGGACTGATCTGCAGATTTCAGGACAGCGACAAAGTCTGAATCAAACATCCATAACTCCTTGGTATGGAGTTGAAAATAGGCAGGATGATAGAACAAACAGTCTGGAATATTCTCCTTTTGGTTTCACTCAAAAAGGATTAGGGAATTGGGAAATATGGCG
>CM070536.1:53756591-53835480 GCA_036346415.1 Raddia guianensis
CGTTTCCTCTGCTAGCCAAGACTCCCTACCAATTCCTAGCTCGGCTACATCCAAATAAGAAAAAAAAAGGCGGTGCAAATTATACAAAAATCAAAAGCCGCACCTAGAAAAAAAGGCTAGCGCAACAAAAGAGCCGCACTAAAAAAAAAGTGAACAAATCAGTGAGCAAAGGAGAAACTTCATCTTTGGTGCTGCATCTTGGGGATCCTAGCCTAACTTCATCTCGCTACTTGTGACTTCATTGGTGTCTAGACTTACGTCTCTAGCACGGTCTAGCCTAGGACCAGCACAGTACCATCGTTGAACGTTCTTTCAACTTGTATTAACTAGTGTGGTTATAGTATCTCCTTTCAACATATTGAGACCTGTCCAAACTCCACATACTACCAACCACAGGAAAAATACCTTGCAATCGCTTTGTCACCTTCTGAGTGTAGGATACCACCAGTTATCGATTGACCTTGACAAGCTGCAGGGTAAGAACTTGTAAGAGCTTGGTGAGAGCTTCGAGTGTGAGAGAATTGTAAATTCCAGCTCCTATTTAGTAGATAGGGTCACACAACCCTTTGTGTATTTTCTTGTCTACTACTAACAATGACAGGTCCACTTGGAGAAATGAAATTCATGTGGGACCAAGAAGCCTGGGATAAACTAAAGATACTTGTCGAGAAATGCAATCTTTCTACAACGAAGAATGAGAAAATGCCAATGAAGAAAGAATTAAAGCCTGCATCGCCCAAAAAGAAGGATAGTAAGTGTACTTCAATTTGTAAAAATGAGAATGTGCTTTCTATTCCTATGACTAACCCTGTAGGCAAGAATGATCAAGATGGTGTGCATCTGAGTGCTGCAATGACGAACAACTACATGAGCCTTTCATCCCAACTTATACTTAGTGCACCGCCGGAACACGCTAGTCAAACTCAGCGCCACAACCTATTCCACACTAGGTTTGTTGTGCGAGAACGAAGGGTAGAAGTCATCATTGATGGTGGAAATTGCAGCAATCTAGCAAGTCAAAACATGGTCGAGAAGCTTGGCTTGCCCACGACTCCACTTGAACAACCTTATGAGATCAAATGGTTCAATTCAAATGGTAAGGTTCAGGTAACACACACTGCGAGAGTGAATTTCTATATTGGTTCATATTATGATTACGTTGATTGCGATGTCATACCCATGGAAGCATGCTCACTTTTATTAGGAAGACTTTGGTTATATGACGTGGAAGCTATTCACAATGGTAGAACCAATCAATATTCATTTATGCATTATTGTGAGAAAATGATTTTGGAACCAATGACTCTTGCCGAAATAAATAAGATTTGACGGCATGTTCTCCGCTCAACCACTGCGGATCACACCCCTAGTCAGATTTCTAACCTGCTAGCCGATCAACCGTGCTCGGTTCGATTGAGCGTGGGATGCGACAAAAGAGCAACACGGAGATTACCGAGTTGGACCCTCGCGGGTAATAGTCCTACTCCTGCTGAGCCTTAGCTCTTTTCTTGTTGTGGTTGAATGGAATGTGGTTTCTGAGAATGCTTGTGGTTTGTGTGTTCCAAGCGTACGTACCCCCTCCCTTTCTCTCGCTCCTTTTATACAAGCCTCGAGCCGGCGGAGAGGGCCGAGGGTAAGCGATCTGATACTCTCGATACAGCAGCGAGACCGACGGGAGAGGCAACGTCTTTGCTTGCTTGCTGCGGCGGCGGCCGCGCCTCGCGATGCCGCCAAGTGGCCTCGACCCGCCAGAACACACCGGTGAGGCTGCGGGTGGGGCCCGACCTTCTCCTCGGCAGCGCGGCCATCTTAAGCAAACCTTCTCTCTGCCGGTCAATTCCTCTGCGCCCGAGTGGCGGCCGCTTCGAGACTGCGAAGTCGCTGTATGCGGTAATCATCTCTTGTTTGTCTATCCGCGTGATGTCGCATTAAATCGCTCGTCGCCCGCGGCGAGAGCCGCCCGAAGACTCATTTGGAGCGCTCCACCACGCGGGCCCAGCAGCGGTGGGAGACCCTCGTGCGCCGAGGGGCTCGCCCACGCCCGCTTCGGCGCATGGGGCCCTCGCCGAGTATGCGATGGGCTCGCCCGCGCAGCTGGGCACAGTCGCCCGCTGGCGTGTGGGGCCCTCGCTTGGTCTTCGAGGGCTCGCCAGCGCTTGGCTGAGGCGGCGCAAGCAGCTGCCGCCTTAGCCATCAAAGGCGTCGAAAACCTTCGCGGAGCATTAAGCGCCAGATCTCGCCGACATCTTGCGCGCCGCCTACCACAACCGGGGCGTCACTGTACCGGCCTGGCGTTACCTTGTACTCTCATTGGAGAGACCGCCCGCATGATATCTTTGGGGCCGTGGAAGCGCGCCGCCGAGGCCTTGCGCGATCTGCCGGTGGTCATCTGGGTAGCAGACGATCGAAGATGGTCGCATACAGCGCTCTTGAAGCGGCCTTGATTCGTCTTGAGCAATGCCTTGCCCAAAAGCCGCGTTGACCTCGGCGCCGCCAGCAGGGAACCTTCGCGCCCATTGGGCCGGATTGAGCGATCGCGGGTTGACACCGCCGCCAACAGCGTCTCTATGATGGGCGGTATTGCTGCCGGCGAAGGCGGCGAAGGCGAGGTAGGCGAGCTCCCTTATCTTCTTTTTTGTCCTGTACAAATCCTGTTAATGCAAACTTTTGCTCTTTTGTCGTGGGTCTCGATCAAACTTCGCGCAAACCTTTTACTCGAGAAAAGAACTGGGGCACCCGAACGCAAAAAGCTTTAGACAGAGCGTACTATTGAAAGTGAGCGCTTTTTTCTTAGGCATCTAGTTACTTCAACCCTTATGGCCTCTTGGCGAACCGATCTCAAACGTTGCGTGGCAAGAACTTAGCTTAGGAATTGGTCTGATCCTTTGGTGCGTCGTTGGCGCGTTACCTAGGCAAGCGGACACACGAGCTAGAACCGCCTTCGTCGCCTCGCCTCGCCCGGCCGCAAGTTAAGCGCTCGCCCTTACAACTAAGGGGCCATCAGTCTTAAGTACTTTTTCGCTACCAGCTTTCAACAGAATGCTTTCTAACAGACTTATTGCGGCTAAACAACTGATAGCCAAAAGCCTTAGAAGCGAGCGTTACTGTTAGAAGTGGCGCTTTTCCTTAGGCATCGAGTTACTTCAACCCTTATGGCTCTCGGCAAACCGACCTTAAGCGTTGCGTGGCGAGCACTCGGCTTAGGAAGTGGTCTAAGCCTTTGGTGCCGTCGTTAGCGCATTGCCCGAACCAAGCGAACACACCGAGCTAGAACCGCCTTCCGTCGCCTTGCCCCTTGACCGCCAAGTTAAGCGTTAAGCCCCTTGCAACTAAGGGCCATCGACCTTAAGTACTTTTTCGCTACTAGCTTTCAGCGAATGCTTTCTAACGACTTTAAGGCGAAAAAACAGATGCCTGAGAGAGCAGAACTTATCTTTTTATTGCAGATGGCTTTGTACAATCGCCCCGCGGCGGCGGGAAGGAAGACCTCGCCTCTCGGCTCCAAGGAAGGCCAACAAAAAGCTCTTGGAGCGACTACCTACGGGTAGAACTTTCTCGGTACTCAATGTTCCAAGTGTTCGCCAATTCGCGACCATCCTCGGCGAGCTTTGGCCCGAGCTGGCGGAGGCCGAGACCACCTTGAAGGCCCTCCACGGGGAGGCAGGTTTGTTCGCCCGACTGCGCTTGGATTTCTTGTGAGCAGTCGTGCAGTTGCCAGTGTCCTCTCACACACCGTCTTGCTTGATAGCTTGGCGCGATGCTGCTGATACTGGCGGCGGATCGCCGCCACATCTCTGATCTCCTCCGGGATATTTACTTCATCTGGCGCGGTCGAGTCTCTGTCTTCCTTGAGCGCCGCCACCCTTGGGGACCCAAAAGCGAGCTCGATGGGAGCGCTTGAGCCATACACTAGGAAGAAAGGGTCTCGCGGTGGCTCTGTTGGGAGTTTGTCGCGGCGCCCTGTCTGGTGGGGACTTCTTCGCCATGGCGCTCTCGCGCTTCTCGAACAGTCGAACGCCCTTGTCTTGAGTCCTCTGAGTATACTGCGTTTGCCGCTCCACTTGCCCATTGCTCTTGGATCGCAGCAGGCGAAGCACGACAGTACCCAGCTCTTCGCACCGATCTTGAAATCGGCGCTCTTGAGCGCGCCGTTGCCGGTGATGATCTGTTGGCGGCGCGAGCAGACGACGAATGCTCTTCATAAACTTTATGGCTGCGGCGAGCCGCGTCGCGGGGCCGCGATGCCTCCACCCAGTGAACTTGTCAGCGGCGGCAAACGGTCGTGTAACCTCCGTCGCCCGCGAACGAGCCAGGATGTCGGCCCAGACGCGAAACGACCGGGAGGCGGAATGGTTTCTGGCGCTGGGCGGTCGGTGGATCTGCTTAGCATGAAATTGCGCGCCGCATCTCTCGCGGCTCGAAGGCATCACGGAGGCGATAGGCCAATAAAGCCGTGGCGAAAGCTTTCCGACCGGCGCCCGGCTCCCGAATGGTTCCGCACATGCCTCCATGGATCTCGAGAGAATTGCACTCCCGCTTCGGTGGCGCGCCGGTAGAACTCCGTTTGCGCCACTGGCGTCTGGTCCCCACCTACCGGGCGTGGCGCTTGGGCTTCTGCGCTATCTTCTCGGTAAGCAGCGTCATCGTCGGGGATCCTCCTTCCGCGGTAGGCTGAGATCGATCCATCCGCGACCTTCGGACGGCGTGGCAGCGTTAGCATTGTCGCCGGCGTACTCTGCGGCACGGCATTTCGCCTCATCGCCTCGGCGGTTCTTCGCCTCCTCTCTCCAGCAGGGGCTGTGGCGAGATTGGTGGCGTCTCCTCGAAGTGGGGCTGCGTCGAAGCGTCGTCCCGCCGAGATTGGAGGCTGCGACGACGGCGCGTGAGTCTTTCTTCAAAACCCGGCGAGAGCAGGTGCCTTTGGCGAGGCAATGCAGGGGCGAGTTCATCCGCCATATAGTTGTCGCGGCGAGTGGCGTCGCGAAGCAAACCCTCGAAATGCCGCTCCAGCGGCGCACCTCGCCGAGTTGGCCTCCATAGCGGGATCCGGCGGTGAAATCCTTCCTCGCTGGTTGATGACCGGAGAAAGTCGCCCTTACTTGTAACCGCGGATGCCGAGGTGAAGCCACCTGAGGCGCGAGTAATCCTTCATATTCGCGGCGTTGTTGGTAGCGCGGAACTCCGGCACCACCGGTGCGGACAATGTCGCCGGTGGGAGACACGAGCGACACTGCCCGGCCCCTCAAGCCGGAGCGAACCGTCGAAGAAAGAGTCCTGGCGAGTCTTGGGGCGTCTTGACTTTGTGTTCGCGGAGTCCACTCGGCGAACCGCGAGCTTGCCCTTTGATGGCGTTCGGGGGCGGGTGGAGGTCAAATTCTGCCGGCTCCATGGCCCGTTTAGCGTCTGACCCGTCGCCTCGCGGTTGAAGAGGATCTCCATAAGTGGTACTTGGTCGACCACGGTGATTTCTCGCCCTTGGAAGTAGTGGCCTTGACTTACCGGGCCGTCGACCTGGCGTGAAACATCTTCTGGTGTTGTGAATACCTCGTTTGGCGTCGTGGAGGACTTTCTTGATGTAGTATATGGGTATTGAACACCTTCTCTTTCCGCCACCGACACCATTGCTGACCACCTGGCGGTTCGCCGCGACATAAAAGATCAGCGGCTCGCCCGGGTCCGGGGCGACCAGCACGGGCGGGGAAGTGAGATACTTCTTCAGCCTGTCGAACGCCTCCTGCGCCTCGCGTCCACTCAAATTGGTTGGTCCTCTTCAGGAGCTTGAGTAGTGTGGGAGACTTTTATCCCCCAGGCGAGCTATAAAGTGACCCAGGGAGGTCAAGCAGCCCACCAAGCACTGCATCTGCCGAAGTCGCGTCGGGGGCTTCATGTTCTCGATCGCCGCGATCTTGTCAGGGTTCGCCTCAATCCCCCTCTGGGAGAAAAGGAAACTGTCGACGGTTGAGATAACGATCTCAAGTCGCTAAGGTTCTTTAGAAGTGAGATGGGAGACACGCCGAACAACCACGAACAACAACGAACAGGAGACAAGGGTTTTTATCCTGGTTCATGCCTCTCGGGAGAGATAATAGCCCTACGTCCGACCTTTCTTATATATCAAAGATGATTACAAGAGTTGGCTCGGCAGAGGCGAACAAGTCTCGGCGAGATTATCGTGTCTGAGTGCTAAAACTCTAAGCGGATGCTAAGGCGTGAATTGGATTCAAATGCCCCTAGCGCCCGTAGGGCATGGTTTAAATAATCTGAAGTAAATCGACCTCTGGGGAATATCGGGCCGGGCTAACTACGAGATAAATGCGAACTCGATACATGCCAAATATATCCAGAGGTAGATAAGGCATACTCTAGTCTTGGGGATCCGACTCCTATTCCAATCAGGAAACCATGTAGGGTCTTCACGGCCGTCGAGAACTACTGTTGAGTCGGACTCAAGCGAGGAATCCTAGGCCGATTCATGCCGTCTTGAGCCAAGAAGCTGATTGGCGGGATGCATATGGCCTGATAGAACCTTCGGAGAGTGGGCCTGGTAGGTACATTCGATTAGGCCATCGGGAGTGGGCCATGGCAATGGGCGTAATTTTATCCCGACAGCTAGCCCGAGACTCAAGTGGAAGGACTCACTAGAGTGGGGTTTTCCTCTTGAGACTCTAAGTCCGAAGAGGTATTTTTCTGCTACAAAGGCGTGCAGCGAGCGACCAAGCAGTTATGGTTCAGCGAACAATACTTGTTCGGGACCGAACAAATTTGCCGGCGCCGAAACAACTCTGTTCGTCGAGCGAGAGCGACATCTGTCCGGCGAGTACCCGACCCTCGTCTGAAATCGAAAAAAGTGAGATGAATCATCTCCTTGAAATTTGGGCGTCATCAAGGAGGATTGGATTCTTAGTAGTGAAGAAGCGTCTGCCGCGTCCGGTAGATCGGATCTTAGGGAGAATGAACATAACAAGTCGCTAAACGGACTCGTCTTCTTGCATCGGACATTGGATGCCTAGGAAAAGATAGGGAACCACCTCTCGGGCTAGAGCTTGCAGAAAATAGAATTACACTCTCGGCGAATGTCGCTTCGGGAAGCGAAGGTGATGTGCCCCGGACATAGATCGCGTGCGAGGCGAGACAATGCATACGAGGGAAGGTGACCCGGTCCGGCGTCGAACTCGTCAAAGGAACCAAGTAAGAGATCTAGTCCCAGTATGGAGCTCGTTAAAGGAACGAAAGTGCGACCGGCGAAAGCGTACCCGATCAAAACCATCCGGTCCCGAGCACGGAACTCGTCGCGGGAACGAGCGTCGCTCCGGCGAAATTGCCCGACACGAGTGATCCGGCCCGAACCGAGCTTCGTTGCGGGGACGAATCGCGCTCGAGGCGAAGCGCGGTCGCGAGGTGAATCTAACTGATGCGGTCGAGCGCAAGAAGCGTGTGAAATCAACGCTTTACCTATTACGTATTCCTTGCGGCGGTATAAGCGTTGTCTTGACAAGTCACGAGAACCTCGCTCGGAGTGCGTTGCGATGTGAATCGACTTACGGTGGGCGAGGACTCCGTTGGTGGCGCACTACCTTGACTTTAAGCCGAGCTGTGAAGGTCGATGCGGGCAAAGGCAAAAAGAAATCATCTGTGGCGAAGTGAATCGATCCTTGGGCATCTGCGAACAAACCGAAAGAGGATGCATACATCGGTTTTGGTGGGGAAGCACGAAAACCTCGTCGCGACCATCACTAGAGTCGGCGTTTCCGTTTACGTACTTCTGCGGAAGATAAACAAAAGCGAGCCGGCAAGGAAAAAAAAAGCAGAAACGGGCTCTAAGAAGAAAAGCGAGTTTTGAAAAACATGACAAGGGCGACCTACCCGCACAAGACAAGCGAGTTAGTGTCACCTCGGCGAATCACGGGCAAGCGCCCGAGAGTGCCGTTGCGATGAGAATCGACTACGGTGGCGGGACTCCGTTGGTGGTGCATTGCTCCGGATACCGTGCGGGAAGGGCGTAGCATGGATAAAAAAGGCGTGTGTGGGCAAGTGCAGCCCAGCGTAGCTAAGACCGCTAACTAGGGAAAGCGATCGGACCTTAGCCGTAGGCAAAAGCGTGCGGCGAAATCTTATCCGGGCATGGACCCGTGCGGCGTTAGTGTTGCCTCGGCGGTGCGAATAACGCCCGAGTGTCCGTTCGCGATGAGAATCGACTTCGATGGGCATGCCGTTCGCGATGAGAATCGACTACGGTGGGAGAACTCCATCGGTGGTGCACGCCGGTTAATCGGACCCGTCTGGTCGTTGCGGATAAAAGACATGCTCGTCTGTTGGGGCGCTCTGAGCGAAAGACCAATGAGGTTTTGGAAAACCAGCGCTAAGGAAAGGCTGGAAGCGAAAACATCAAGGGGTTGCGAAATTCAGCTCAAGTCCCAAGGCCAGGAGAGGCGGTGCTCAGGAAGGCTGGTCGGCGACTCAAGACCGTAAGCGGTAGCAGAATCGAGCGAGAGTCGTAGAAGCGACTTTTCTGAAAAAAGCAGCAAAAGACAAGGACGAGCGAAACCAAGAGCAAAGCGAGCAGTATTGGAAAGTTTTAAAAACCGGTAGAGCAGCTTAGCCACGCTTAGCCTAACTCCGGCCCCATTGTGCGGTTGCTCGAGGACTGAGTTTGCGAACTTCGAGCAGTGCACAAGAAAAAGCGGCGCCCTAGCCTCCGTGCAGACGATGCATGAAGACTGAACTTGCGACTTCAAGCACGTCGTAGAAGTTAAGCGATACCGTATCTGATCGACTCGTTGCGAGAACGGCTCGTTAACGTAAGTTAGGCAATTCTAAAGGTAGCGAACAAGGAAAGTGCCTCTGCGGCGGAGGGCTTCACGAGCGAGCTTTGCCAAGTGGTTGTCTTGTGGCGGTAAGTGCCTCTGCGCGGAGGGCTTCTGAGCGGAACTTAAGCGCAAAATTTGGAAGCCGTGTTACGCAACTCGAGTTTAGGAACTTCGTTGAAACTAGATCTGGCAGGAAACCCTAAAGATCGCGGAGCCAGAGTTATGAAGGCAAGGCGACCATCAAGTGTTACGGAGAGTAAGGTAGTGCGAGAAGGCGAGTGGTGAGAAGAAGCGAGGGCGCGAACATTCACCGATTACGGATTGAACTTTACATGGCGGCAGAGACTTGGGCGAACTAAGGCCACAGTTTGACAAAAAGCGAAGCTAGGAAGCGAAAGACCTACGAGGAACTTCTGGGCTGGTCGATGTTCCAAGTCTTTGGTCGACTCTCTCCGTCACCTTGTCGGTGAACGGCCCGGGATCCGGAAGGAGTTTTGATCCGATCCCGAAACACGGAGATCATCGCGGGGACGAGCGCAGCGCCCGAAGAAGCTGCCGGTCGAAGTTGATCGATCCCGAACGCAGGCTCGTCGCGAGGACGACCGCGCCCAGGCGGCTGCCCGGCGAGAGATCCGGCCCGACACGGAGGACGAGAGCGCTCCGGGCGAAAAGCGCCAATGTGAAGTGATCGATCCACGAGCCGCGGATCTCGTCGCGAGAACGAGCGCTCCGGGAGAAAAAATTACTGGCGCGAGAGATCTAGTCCCAGATGCTGGGCTGGGAACCGGATCTGGAAAGCGTCGAGGATCGAAGGATCGATCCGTCTGGCGGGAAGAGACATCTGCCTTTACGAGTCGTAGTCCTCGGGGAGAATCTCCGTGTCGCTGATGGAGTTCGACATGCTCGATCTGCGTATCCCCACGGACGGCGCCAACTGTCGATGGTTGAGATAACGATCTCAAGTCGCTAAGGTTCTTTAGAAGTGAGATGGGAACCGCAGAACAACCACGAACAACAACGAGCAGGAGACATGGGTTTTATCTGGTTCGGGCCTCTCGGGAGAGATGATAGCCCTACGTCCGGCCTTTCTTATATATCAAAGATGATTACAAGAGGTGGCTCGGCAGAGGCGAACAAGTCTCGCGAGATTATGCGTGTCTGAGTGCTAAAGCTCTAAGCGGATGCTAAGGCGTGAATTGGATTGGATGCCCCTAGCGCCGTAGAGGCATGGTTTAAATAGTCTGAGATGTGGCCAGACCTACTGGGGAATATCGGTAGGGCTAACTACGAGATAAATGTGAACTCGATTACATGCCAAATATATCCGAGGTAGATAAGGCATACTCTAGTCTTGGGGATCACGACTCCTATTCCAATCAGGAAACCACGTCAGGGTCTTCACGGCCGTCGAGAACTACTGTTGGTCGAACTCAAGCAGGAATCCTAGGTAGATTCACGCCGTCTTGAGCCAAGAAGGCTGATTCGGCGGGATGCATATGGGCTGATAGAACCTTCGAGAGTGGGCCTGGTATTTACATTCGATTAGGCCGTCGGGGAGTGGGCCATGGCAATGGGCGTAATTTTATCCCCGCGAAACCTAGCGGCTTGCTGACGGAGCAGCGAATACACACTTCTCAGGGTTGAGCTTGATGCAGTACTTCCTCAAGTTGGCGAAGGTTTCTTCCAAGTCATCGATCAATTCCTCCACCTTCTTGGACTTCACCGCCAGGTCGTCGACGTATACCTCCGGTTCGCCCTATTTGAGGGCGATGAAGCGATGTGCATGGCCCTCGATAGGTTGGGCTGCATTCTTGATCCGACGCCATCCTTGTGTAGCGATGAAGCGTCCATGGGCGTCCGCGAAAGCGGTCTTGTCTTCGTCTTCTTGACCATGCTAATCTGGTGGTACGGACTACGCATCGAAGCCTGTTGCTCACACCCGTTGTGGAATCGGCGATGAGATCAATGCGGAGACGGTAGTGCTGGTCCCAGACACGCCTGTTGAAGTCGGTGAAGTCCGCGCATCCTCCACGCCCATTGGATTTCTTGGCGAGGGCGGGGTTACGCAAGCCCACAGGATGGCGGCAGCTGCGACGACCCGCCCTTAAAACTTGTCCACCACGGCGGATAACTTCTGGCGCTCCGGCGCGCCGGACTTTTGCATGGCCGGTCGCGCGGAAACGTTGCCAAAGTGTGCTCAATCGCCTCCACAGGGACCCAGCCATGTCGGACGGTTGCCATGCAAACACGTCTGCGTTAGGCGGAGGAAGGAGATGGCGCGCCTTCTATTGGCGCTAAGAAGCGCCCGCCGACGGTCTTCGCGGGTCGACTCGCTCGGGGAGATCGCCTTAACCTCCCGGACGAACCGGGGAGCCGCGGATCTTCGCGGGAGCTCGAGTCGGCGTCGGCCTTACGGCGCCGATTGCCCCATAAGCGAAGCGTCCGTGTCGCGGCGGGCGCCTCAGGCGATCCACTTTCAAAAGCGATGGGGCGGTGGCCACAGGATCTTCACCACCATATGCGCATAGTGGCAGCGCCATGAACTTGGTCGGCCGGCCGGACCCAGTATGGCGTTATGCGGGAGGTCGAAGTCCGCCACCTCGAACTCAAGCATCTCGGCGCGGAAGTTGCCGAACCTCAAATGTGGCCGGAGGCCAGCGCGCCCAGTGAACGGACTCGGCCCGGTGCGATGAAGAAGCGGGGCGCGGTTGAAGCACCTTCTTCTTTGGATCTGGGCGCCTTGGCGACAGGCGGGCGGAGGTTGAGGAACTCCGCCGTCTACGGCACCGCCCTAGCTTTACATTCCGGACCGTGGCGCAACCACGATCGGGAGATGCCGGTAAGCGGTGCTAAGCGGGGTGATCGGCTGGCGAACCGATCGATTGCTCAAACCCGCGCCATGTTGCCTACAAGACGCGGCGGCGCACACCTCCCTCATCGCCATGCGCTTAAAGCTAGCGTGGGGCGGATAGGTGGCCGATCCGCCCGTGGATAGCGGCAACCGGCGCTCACTTTGTTGGAAACCAGCGAAGCGCTTTCTTGCCCTTCTGCATTGCTGGGGCGCTTCTTGCTTCTCGTGGGCGCGCTTGTCCACCAACTTATTGACAACATGGCAATCGCCAAGTCGTGGGGCTATTGCGGTGAATGGGACGATAAGCCCCTGCTCCGCTCGCGGGGCAGACGGTCTCGCCCCGCCCGGCGGCGAGAGGCGCCGTGATCACGGCGGTCGCCTGGCCGCCTCTGCGGGATCGTTCTGCCGCCGCATGAGCGCGGCCTCCGCCATGACCTCCTCCTTTCTTACGCCGCCGCGTTAAGCGCCCGCGGCCGCCGCCGTCTTCGTCGTCGTCGTCGTCGTCGTCGCTTCGTGACCATGACCTGCCGGTCTCGGCCGCCTTGCGCTTCTTCTTGTCCTTGCCGCGGGATTTTTGAAGTCCGGCCTCGCGCCTCCATGTTGTCCCGCCGTCGCGATCGGCGGGCAGCTCTCCGTCTGAAGAAGCGCGCATGCGCCGGTAAAAACTCCTCCGTCGTCTTGATCTTGCGGGTGGCCATCTTCTCCTTGACCCTAGGGTCTCGGCGCCTCTCACGAATGCCGTGACACGGCGTCGATGGAGATGTCGGGGATGGTATTGCGAACTGGTAGCGCCGGATGTAGTCGTGACGACTCTCCTTCTTCGCTCCACGTTGTGGAGGTCGTCCTCGACTCGGTGCTCAAGCGTGCTCTGGAAGTTGGTGATGAAGAGCTCAGAGAGCTCCTTCCACGACCCCACGGACTCGGGGCGGGTTCATGAGCTAGGCGGGCTCGCCGGTGAGGACTCTGAGGAAGTAGTTAGCGGAACCTTCCCAAACCCTCGGCCCATTGCATCACCGTAGTGTAGATCTGCAAGAACTTCGTCGGGGTTGGTGGAGCCGTCGTACTTCTCGATGGGGGTGGTAGGAACCTCTCCGACCCTTTGGGCCTTGTGAGATCCTTTGAAAAGCTGCGATGCCGACTTGGAGCCTCTGCTCTGGATCGTCTCAAATCATTGCGCCCGCCGTCCGGACCCACTGAAGAACACCTCCTTCCTGGCGGAGGCGGACATGGCGAGGAACCCTCCTGGTCCCCCAGGCGGCGTCGGCCTTGATCGCGCTTTCAGTCGTCTTGCTTCTTGAGCTTGTCATGTGAGTCTTCTCCTTGTTGCAAATGGCGGTCCTCCAAGTGGGACCGGAGATCCCGCCTGACGGCGTGTTCTCCGCTCAACCATTGCCGATCACACCCCTAGTTAGATTTCTAACCTACTAGCCGATCAACCGTGCTCGGTTCGATTAAGCGTGGGACGCAGCAAAGAGCAACACACGGGGATTACCCAGGTTCGGACCCCCTCGCGGGTAATAGTCCTACTCCTGCTGAGCCTTAGCTCTTTTCTTGTTGTGGTTGAATGGAATGTGGTTTACAGAATGCTTGTGAGCTGTGTGTTCCAAGCGTACGTACCCCCTCCCCTCTCTCTCCGCTCCTTTTATACAAGCCTCGAACCGGCGGAGAGGGCAGGGGTAAGCGATCTGATACTCTCGGTGCAGCGAGACCTGACAGGAGAGGCAACGTCTTTGCTGCTGCTTGCTTGGCCGGCGGCCGCCCTCGCGTGCCGCCAAGTGGCCTCGACCGCCTGCAGACACTGCCGGTGAGGCTGCGGGTGGGGCCCGACTGCTCCTCTGGCAGGCGGCCATCTTAAGCAAACCTTCTCTCTAGGTCAATTCCTCTGCGCCCAGATGTGGTGCTCAGACTGCGAGGGTCATGGCGGTAATCATCTCTTGGTTGTGTCTATCCGCGTGTGATGTCGCGTCATCGCTCGTCCGCCCAGCGAGGGAGCCGCCCCGAAGACTCCTTTGGGCAGCTCCTGCCATCTGGCCCAGCAGCGGTGGGAGACCCTCGTCTTGTGAGGGGCTCGCCCGCGCCCCTTGCGCATGGGGCCCTCGTCCGTGCTGTGATGGGCTCGCCCTGCATTTGGGGCTGGTCGCTCGCTTGGCGTGTGGGGCCCTCGCTTTGGTCTTGAGGGCTCGCCCATGCTGCAGGGCTGATCGCCCGCTTTGGCGTGGGGCCCGCCTTGGTGTTGAGGGGCTCGCCAGCATGAATGGGGCTGATCGCCCGCCTTGCACGATCTTCTCGGGACTCTTTGTACCCCGGTATTTATTACACCGACAAGATTAATGCTTATAGAATTAAAAATCATGTCCAAGAGGGTGATAAGATTGTTTGCGATCATAAAACTTGAAACAAAGATAAAGGAGGTAGTTCAATTAGATAAAGCTGTGACCTCCCTAATATTGCATTGGACACACATGTTTCTTTGCCCCTGTTGTCACTAACATTTTGCGGGGAGCATAAGGAGGAGTCGGGGCGACTTCGAATACAAGAAGGGAGGATGATGAGGACATCATCGGCTTAGATCTGATCGGTGTGACCGCTGCCCTCCTTCCTCTCCGACCACTCCAACAACGGCAAATCTTTGCTTCATCTTAAATGGCGAGGGCTTTAATTGAAGCCCAGCCTTTCAAGCCTTCTTGAAGAAGCGGCGCAACAAGTCAAGACTTCGCGAGGCCTCGATGACTCAAGGAAGGCCCACATGGAAGCCCAAGGCGCCAAAAAGCCGGTTCGGCCATCCGGTGACCGTCAACTTCAAGCAGGCGTAACTCGGGCTCGAACTCCGTTTTGGTGCCACGACCACTCATTGGAAAGATTAGGATATAAGCTTTCCAATGGATTAAACCCCATCCAGTTTCTCTCAGAGGGACGGGAAAATGCAGAACAATATTTCAGGCCAGAATTTCGGGGTGCTGCGTCACCGTATTTTTGGGCCTATGGCTCATGTATCACTTGGGTTTGGTGGTGGCTGCACCCTTGGGCGCCCCACTCCCCCTGGCCGCCGCTATATATGGGGCCGCCGCAGTTTTTCTACGTTTTGTTTTGTTGTGTTTTGGTCGACCCCGTGTGCGTCCCTCCTCGTGTTCGCATGTGTCGACTAGACCACTCGTGACGAGAAACAGAACCTCACCCTTGTTTCGTGATTTATCAGTTTAACTTGTTCTTACTTGTTCTCGATTGCTAGCAGGTTTAAGGATCGATCATGCCTGACTCGGTTGATCGCCTCGTGTGGTGACTTTGCGATTGTTCGGTTGCTGATCCCGTGGATTGCTAGCGTCGTCACTACACTAAATTGACGTATCGTTCTCATCAGAAGATCGGGCCGACCTTGTTAGCAATTGCGCCCGATGCAAGATCACGAAACGACACGGGGAACCGTTGTTTGGTAGCTTGATTCAGCTTTCGCCTACATGTGCGGGGCTCACGATTATGGGCGCTCCTCCCCAATCTATAATATCGCGACTGCCGGCTAACCATGTCACGACCACATCTTGGCGTGACCTCTCTCTTGCCTATGCTACTATTATAGCGTCGTTGTCTTGGTTACACCGGGGTTGCCTCCCTTTATATAGTGGAGGCTTGGATGAGAATCAACTCTAACACTAACCAACCCTGCCTATTACAATACAAAGTCCATGTAACCTACTCGTACACATATTCGACACAATACCTAACAGAGCGCATCCGCTACATGGGCCATGGGCCCAAAGTGGAAGCGTCATGGCGAACCTCTGATTACATTTGCAATCTTGTTTCTACAATTCATGTTGATCCATAAGGAATTTTGACATGGTACTAAATCCATTGGAAATATCTCATCGGGCCTTCTTCGTGCATACTAAGAACATCCAAAATGGAGTTCGTATATGACCGGGGTGTCTATTTTAAGTAGGCTGCATTGAGATGGTTGAACCGGATACATGGACAAATTGGGCTCTTCCTTGGTTCAGCCTTTTAACGACATCACTTATGGGACGGAGAGGTGCAGGAGGTGGGGATCTGGCGTTTCTGAATCCATATTGATCTTGGGGAGGTAGCCATGGTGGAGACTGAGCTGGCGACAGCGATGGCGCCTTATCAGAAGGTTGTTGAAAGCGACGGTGTGATCGACTTGGCCATGGTGGGGTCGATGGCGCCATGTAGTTAATAATGCCACCATACGATGTAGAGGATGTTGTGAAGTGTAGCAAACTTGTCGTACATGTCATGTAAGAAGTCAAACTAATCCATGTACTTGAGATAGTCATGGAAGCACTCGACCATATTGATGTAGTGTTGGTCATGCTTATGATGGGCATGGTCACATCACCCTTCGTAACATATGAGCGCGGATCTGCTCCAAGCTGAAAATTTGTTTCTCATTCTTACAATTTACGCACGAACAACAAACGTAGTCAGCCAAATTGCTTGATTTGTAAGCTTTGTGAGCCCTCAGAAAGGAATCCACACCATTAATAAACTCTGCGTTAGTCCGATCCGGCGTACATCCATCTTGGTCCATCTAGAATTAACATGATCTCCAGGTTTCAATGTGGATGAAAATCTTGATTTTCCATCAAATAAACTAGACATGTAACATTACTAACTTCCAAATCCACCCCTCAGATTTTTATCAAAACTTCAACCGCGAATTCAAGAGACCCTTGATGGATTTGCAGAAGTTTCAACATGCGGCCCGATGATAAAATGGCCAGGAGGTTCTCCACTACAAGATAGAGCTTGTCCAAGCTCGAGCCAGAAGACAAATATATAAATGAGACAAAATCATTATCAGCTCAAGCAAAAATCCAGCAGTGAGAACATATCACTACTGGGCTATTTCACGTTCCAGAAGTGATTATGAAATATCACTGCTGGCCCTCATTTTCCCACCATACTTTTCCGTCTATTTTTTGAAGCCGACAGTAAAAATATAGTATTGTTGGCTTGTTAAACAAACCGGTAGTGCTAGTTTTGCAATCACTGCCGACCTTGAGTCACCACTCGAATGTGATACATCAATGTCAGCTCTCCCAAACGCCGGTAGTGATGGATGAATTGTTAGTGCCGGTTCATAGATCAAGCTAGCAGTGATGTTTCCTTTGTCGGTTGGTAGTAAAGGCGGCGGTGAAAAGATGTATCACTTCGATGCGTAACTACGAGCCGACATCGAGTGCAAAGAGGTTTAAGCATCGATAGCGATACTTTTACGTTGTCGTTCCAAAGTGAACTAGCAGTGATGATGTGGTGCAGAAGGGGTTATCTGTAGTAGTGATACCACCCATTACCTAACCATGGTTTTCGCTATGGGCTCATCCGTAACTTGACCACATACAAACCCGAGTTTTTCGACATAGAGGCTAACCGGAACCTAACTAGGGTTTTGCCATAGGCTAACCAGGAACATGACCAACCCGGGCCTCGAACCTTCCACACCATCTTCACGCGTCCGGAACCCCCAGCGAACTGTCCCAACTCCGGTGAAGTCTTCAACCACCAGCTAGCACCACCAAACTCCTTCTCAACCCTTTTGACCAGCCGAGTTCATTGTGGTTGTACCGGTTCTAAGCGGCTCGTCGACCTCTAACCACATTGTGAACCTCTAGTCTATTGGGATTATACCCAATGACAATCATCGACCACATACAATGTGGGTTCATGGATAAGCGAGACCACATATGATGTGGGCCTTGGATCGCACAAGTCCTAGAAATTCAAAGCTAACTAATTACATCAACCTCGCTTTGGATTAATCTGATTATCTTAGCAAATTGGATTAGCTGAGCTCGATGTCTATTGTACCATTTAAATGTATTGTATGTATATGCATGTACGCGTTACAAAGTAACCATATGACTAATGTGATTACTCTAAGGAATCAAGGCACAATTATTGGATTGATTGTTGGGGCTAGCTAGTTGATGATATCAAATGATTGACATGGTTGATGAGATCAGTCATGTGGCTTTACTTTCTTTTGTGCTCATGTCATTGCCTTGGTGCATGTCACCTGAAAGTCGGTGTTCTTAAGAACAGGCGAGGAATGTCCTCTTTATATCTGAGCAAACTTTACCCAAAAGCACAATAAGCCTACTAGTACTTTTATGTTTTAGCTCTTCCTTAGGAGTCTAGGCCAAGTAACGATACAATGCGATTCATTAGTTCCTTTTGTTAACACCGATACCCATCTAAGGTTTCAACTACTGAGTCACCTCTCGAGCCAATGGACCCAAGTGTTACATCAAGTGATTTGGTGATCGAGCGGTGCATTAATGCACCCCTGGGACTCAGTTTGCAACAATTTTCGGGTATTGTCGGAACCGTTTGAAACACCCAATACATGAGTCTTACGTATAACGAGGTGGATTGGACATGTTCCTCATGAAAAACTTCACCGTGATTTGGCTAAATTGTTGCATTAAATACACCCGGGGACTCGGTTTGCACCAATTTCCGTGCGATGTGGATCGGTTTGAAACAACCCAAAACTTCATTCTTGCGTGCAGCGAGTTGGATTGGGCAAGTTAAATCATGAAAAACTCCACCGTGATTTGGACGTCAAAACTGGTGCATCAATTGTTCCCACTGGCGTCTGTTTCCATAGATTTTTGTGCGATGGCCTAGCGGCTTGAAACACCCAAAACATGAGTCTTACATACAACAAGGATGATTGGGTATGTTAAATGCGAAAATCACCACCGTGATTTGGGCGTAAAGAGGTGCATCAAATGTAAATCTTGGCGTCGGTTTGCACGATTTCGGTCTGATGTGGAATGGCTTGAAACACCCGAACATGAGTCTTATGTACAGCGAGGAGGATTGGTCACATTCATCGCGAAAAACTCCACCGTGATTTCGGCCAAGCAAAGCGGGTCCATCAATTGTATCTACTGGCGTCGGTTAGCATAGATTTCCGTGCAGTGATGGAACGGCTTGAAACACCAAGAACATGAGTCTTACGTACAACGAGTAGGATTGGGCATGCTCGTCGTGAAAACTTCGCCGTGATTTCGGTGGCCAGAACTGGTGCTTATGCACCCCCGGGACTCGGTTGGTAAAACTTTCGTGTAGTGTCCGAACGGTTCGAAACACCAAATACATGAGTCCTATGTTCAACGAGGAGGATTCGTCACATTCATCGCGAAAAACTCTACCGTGAATTCGACCGCCAAAACGGGTCCCTCAATTGTAACTACTAGCGTCGGTTTGGATAGATTTTCGTGCAGTAACAGAACGGCTTGAAACACCTAGAACAGTCTTCCGTACAACGCGGATTGGGCATGCTCGTTGCGAAAAACTTCACCGTGATTTCGGTGGCCACAACTGGTGCATTAAATGCACCCCCGGGACTCGGTTTGCAACACTTTCGTGTAGTGTCGGAACGGTTTGAAACAAGCAATACATGAGTCTTATGTACAACGAGGAGGATTGGTCACATTCATCGCGAAAAACACCACCGTGATTTCAGCCGCCAAAACTGGTCCATCAATTGTAACTACTGCCATCGGTTTGCATAGATTTCCGTGCAGTGATGGAACGGCTTAAAACATCCAAAACATGAGTCTTACTTACAACGAGGAAGATGAGGCATGGTCGCCGCGTAAAACTTCACCGTTATTTCGGTGGCCCAAACTGGTGCATTAAATGCACCCCTAGGACTCGGTCTGTAACACTTTCATGTAGTGTCGGAACGGTCATGAGTCTGATGTACAACGAAGAGGATTGGTCACATTCGTGACGAAAAACTCCACCGTGATTTCGGCCGCCAAAACGGGTGCATCAATTTTAACCACTGGCGTTGGTTTGCACAGATTTTCGTGCAGTAACGGAACGGCTTGAAACACCCAGAACATGAGTCTTACTTACAACAAGGAGGATGAGGCATGCTCGCTGCGTAAAACTTCACCGTGATTTCGGTGTCCCAAACTAGTGCATTAAAAGCACCCCTAGGACTCGGTCTGCAACACTTTCGTGTAGTGTCTGAACGGTTTGAAACACCCAATACATGAGTCTTATGTACAACGAAGAGGATTAGTCACATTCATGACGAAAAACAACACCGTGATTTCAGCCGCCAAAACGGGTGCATCAATTTTAACCACTGGCGTTGGTTTGCACAGAATTTCGTGCAGCGACGGAACGGCTTGAAACACCCAGAACATGAGTTCAACTTACGACGAGGAGGATTGGGCTTGTTCGGCGCGAATAACTTCACCATGATTTGGCGGTCGGTCATTGCATTAAATGCACCCGGAACTCTGTTTGGAACACTTTCATGTAGTGTCGGAGCGGTTGAAACACCCAATACATGAGTCTTATGTACAGCGAGGAGGATTGGTCACATTAAATCGTGAAAAACTCCACCGTGATTTGACGCCAAAGCTGGTCCATCAATTGTAACTACTGAGGCATCGGTTTGCATAGATTTCCGTGCGGTGTGAAGCGGCTTAAAACAACCGAACTTGAGTCTTACTTTAAGGACAAGGATGGGGCATGCTCATGCGAAAACTTCACCGTGATTTGATGGCGGGCGGTGCATTAAAAGCACCCTTGCAGACTCGGTTTGCAACACTTTCTGTAGTGTCGGAGCGGTTTGAAACACCCTATACATGAGTCTTATGTAGAGCGAAGAGGATTGGTCACATTCGTCGAAAAATTCCACGTGATTTTGGCGGGAAAAGCGGTGCATCAATTGTAACCATTGGCGTTGGTGTGCCAGATTTTCGTGCGGTGTGAACGGCTTGAAACACACGGAACATGAGTTCTACATACAGCGAGGAGGATTGGGCATGTTAGGTGCGAATAACTTCACCATGATTTGGCGGCGAAGCTCATTGCAATAAATACACCCACAGGACTCGGTTCGCACCAATTTTCGTGCATTAGCAGACGGTTTGAAACACCAAAACATTAGTCGACATACAGCGGAGGATTGGGCTTATTTGTCGTGAAAAACATCACCGTGATTTCGGCGGTCAGAACTGTTGCATTAAATGCACCCCTGGGACTCAGTTTGCAACAATTTTCGGGTATGGTCGGAACCGTTTGAAACACCCAATACATGAGTCATACGTACAACGAGGTGGATTGGACATGTTCCTCGTGAAAAACTTCACCGTGATTTCGGCAGTTAGAACTGTTACATTAAATACACCCAAGGACTCAATTTGCACCAATTTCCGTGCAGTGACGGATCGGTTTGAAACAACCTAAAACTTAATTCTTGCGTGCAACGAGTAGGATTGGGCAAGTTCGTCGCGAAAAACTCCACCGTGATTTCGGACACCAAAACTGGTGCGTCAATTGTTCCCACTTGCGTCTTTTTCCATAAATTTTTGTGCAGTGACGCAACGGCTTGAAACACCCAAAACATGAGTCTTACATACAACAAGGATGATTGGGCATGTTCGTCACGAAAATCACCACCGTGATTTCGGGCGCCAAAACAGGTGCATCAAATGTAAATACTAGCGTCGGTTTGCACCGATTTCAGTGCAGTGACGGATGGCTTGAAACACCCAGAACATGAGTCTTATGTACAACGAGGAGGATTGGTCACATTCATCGCGAAAAACTCCACCGTGATTTCGACCGCCAAAACGGGTCCATCAATTGTAACTACTGGCGTCAGTTCGCATAGATTTTCGTGCAGTGACGGAACGGCATGAAACACCCAGAACATGAGTCTTACGTACAACGAAGAGGATTGAGCATGCTCGTCGCGAAAAACTTCACCGTGATTTCGGTGGCCACAACTGGTGCATTAAACGCACCCCCGAGACTCGGTTTGCAACACTTTCGTGTAGTGTCGGAACGGTTCGAAACAACCAATACATGAGTCTTCTGTACAACGAGGAGGATTAGTCACATTCGTCGCGAAAAACACCACTGTGATTTCGTCCGCCAAAACTGTTCCATCAATTGTAACTACTGGCATCGGTTTGCATAGATTTCCGTGCAGTGACGAAACGGCTTAAAACACCCAGAACATGAGTCTTACTTACAACGACGAGGATGGGGCATACTTGCCGCGAAAACTTCACCGTGATTTGGTGGCGAAGCTGGTGCATTAAATGCACCGCCAGACTCGGTTTGCAACACTTTCACGTAGTGTCGGAGCGGTTTGAAACACCCCATACATGAGTCTTATGTACAGCGACAAGGATTGGTCACATTAGTCGAAAAACTCCACGGTGATTTGGCCGCCAAAGCGGTGCATCAATTATAACCACTAGCGTTGGTTTGCCTGATTTTCGTGCGATGTGGAACGGCTTGAAACACCGAACATGGGTTACGGATACAACGAGGAGGATTGGGCATGTTGGTGCGAATAACTTCACCATGATTTGGAGGCGGCTGTTGCATTAAATGCCCCGGGACTCGGTTTGCACCAATTTTCGTGCATTAGACGGTTTGAAACACCAAAAATTAGTCGACGCCAACGCGGAGGATTGGGCTTGTTTGTCGCGAAAAACATCACCGTGATTTGGTGATTCGGCTGGTGCATTAAATGCACCACAGGACCTGATTTGCAACAATTTTGGTATTATCGGGCTGTTTGAAACACCCAATACATGAGTCTTACATTACAGCGAGGTGGATTGGACATGTTCCTCGTGAAAAACTTCACGTGATTTGGCCGTTAGAACGGTTGCATTAAATACACCGAGGGACTCGGTTTGCACCAATTTCCGTGCGATGTGGATCGGTTTGAAACAACCCAAAACTTAATTCTTGCGTTACCCAGTAGGATTAGGCAAGTTAAATGTGAAAAACTCCACCGTGATGTCGGACGCCAAAGCTGGTGCATCAATTGTTCCCCTGGCGTCTGTTTCCCAGATTTTGTGCGATGATGCAGCGGCTTGAAATACCCAAAACATGAGTCTTACATACAACAAGGATGATTGGGCATGTTAAATCGCGAAAATCACCACCGTGATTTGAGCCAAAAAGGTGCATCAAATGTAAATCTTGGCGTCGGTTTGCACGATTTGGTCTGATGTGGAATGGCTTGAAACACCCAGAACATGAGTCTTATATACAACGAGGAGCATTGGTCACATTCATCGCGAAAAACTCCACCGTGATTTCGACCGCCAAAACGGGTCAATAAATTGTAACTACTGGCGTCGGTTCGCATAGATTACCGTGCAGTGACGGAAAACCTTGAAACACCCAGAACATGTGTGTTACGTACAACGAGGAGGATTAGGCATGCTCGTCGCGAAAACTTCACCGTGATTTCGGTGGCCAGAACTGGTGCATTAAATGCACCCCCAGGACTCGCTGTGTAAAACTTTTGTGTAGTGTCGGAACGGTTCGAAACACCCAATACATGAGTCCTATGTTCAACGAGGAGGATTCGTCACATTCATCGCGAAAAACTCTACCGTGAATTCGACCGCCAAAACGGGTCCCTCAATTGTAACTACTAGCGTCGGTTTGGATATATTTTCGTACAGTGACGGAACGGCTTGAAACACCTAGAACAGTCATCCGTACAACGAGGATTGGTCATGCTCGTTGCGAGAAACTTCACCGTGATTTTGGTGGCCACAACTGGTGCATTAAATGCACGCCCGGGACTCGGTTTGCAACACTTTCGTGTAGTGTCGGAATGGTTCGAAACACCCAATTGAGTCTTATGTACAGCGAGGAGGATTGGTCACATTAAATCGCGAAAAACACCACCGTGATTTGGCCGCCAAAACTGGTCCACCAATTGTAACTCGCCATCGGTTTGCATAGATTTTCGTGCAATGATGGAGCGGCTTAAAACACCGAACATGAGCCTTACTTACAACGAGGAGGATGAGGCATGCTGCGCGAAAAACTTCACGGTGATTTCGATGGCGGCGGTGCATTAAATACACCCCTAGGACTCGGTCTGCAACACTTTCGTGTAGTGTCGGAACGGTTTGAAACACCCAATACATGAGTCCTATGTACAACGAAGAAGATTGGTCATATTCGTGACGAAAAACACCACCGTGATTTCGGCCGCCAAAACGGGTGCATAAATTTTAACCACTGGCGTTGGTTTCCACAGATTTTCGTGCAGTGACGGAACGACTTGAAACACCTAGAACTTGAGTTCAACATACGACGAGGAGCATTGGGCTTGTTCGGCACGAATAACTTCACCATGATTTCGGCAGCCAGAACTGTTGCATTAAATGCACCCCCGGAACTCTGTTTGGAACACTTTCATGTAGTGTCGGAACGGTTCGAAACACCCAATACATGAGTCTTATGTACAACGAGGAGGATTGGTCACATTCGTCGCGAAAAACTCCACCGTGATTTCGACCGCCAAAACTGGTCCATCAATTGTAACTACTGGCATTGGTTTGCATATATTTTCCGTGCAGTGACGAAACGGCTTAAAACACCCAGAACATGAGTCATACTTACAACGAGGAGGATGGGGCATGCTCGCCGTGAAAACTTCACCGTGATTTCGGTGCCTAGAACTGGTGCATTAAATGCATCCCCAGGACTCGGTTTGCAACACTTTCGTGTAGTGTCGGAACGGTTTGAAACACCCCATACATGAGTCTTATGTACAACGAAGAGGATTGGTCACATTCGTCCCGAAAAACTCCACCGTAATTTGGTAGGAAAAGCGGTGCATCAATTGCAACCATCGGCGTTGGTTTGCCTGATTTTCGTGCGATGACGGAACGGCTTGAAACACACGGAACATGAGTTCTACATATAACGAGGAGGATTGGGCATGTTTGACGCGAATAACTTCACCATGATTTCGGCGGCCAGAACTGTTGCATTAAATGCACCCCCGGGACTCGGTTTGCACCAATTTTAGTGCATTAACGGAATGGTTTGAAACACAAAAAACATTAGTCTGACATACAACACGGAGGATTGGGCTTGTTTGTCGTGAAAAACATCACCGTGATTTCGGCGGTCAGAACTGTTGCATTAAATGCACCCCTGGGACTCAGTTTTGCAACAATTTTCGGGTATGGTCTGAACCGTTTGAAACACCCAATACATGAGTCATACGTACAACCAGGTGGATTGGACATGTTCCTCGTGAAAAGCTTCACCGTGATTTCGGCAGTTAGAACTGTTGCATTAAATACACCCGGTGATACGCTGCGCCTCGATTTAAGATCGTCGACGCACGAGTTTGGTCGATCTTCCGTCGTAGGAGAAATCCTTGGAGGCGAGTTGTGACTTTGTGAAGGCGGCTAACCACGATCCAAGAACGCGACTAGAAACCTCGCAATCGCTAAACCACTCCTCAATTGGTTATCAATCGTGTCAAAACACGATTGACCTGTTCACGAAGAACTGCCCGAGCAATTCGACGAGAATTGAAAGAGCAATAGCGGAAGAACAATCACTCATGGATGTTTGAGACTTCAAGTGTTTGGGGGCCAAGAGGCCTTACAATAGCAGTAGCTACAACCAAAAATCAAAGTCTGTTTTGTTCAGCCGAGTCAATGGAATAAGAACTAGGTGGAGCCGCGCCCCAATTGCATGCATGCAATTTTCCCATCGTTGCCAGCACCAAAATAGAAAGCGTTGATTAATTTTGATTTTCTTTAATGACCGCAACATGCTTCATGCCTTGTTGCGTCCATAAAAATAAGATCAGAAATCCTTCCATCATGGTTTCTCACGGCTAGAGATAAACTAGTCTTTCCTTGCATGCAAAACACCACAAAATAGCGAGATCTCCCATGGCTGAAATTAATGGCGTGCCACCCAAAGAAATGTTTCTTATTTTATTTGTATGCAACCATATTATTGCAGCTCCTTTCACGGTAGCTCATTTGAAAAATTCTCCTTTTTATTTTCTTCATGTGTTCCATCATCTCCCATAGAATCTTTGTCCAGAATGCCGTCACATGTAATAAGCAAGCAAAAATCATTAGGTAGTATCATTGGTTCTATTATTAAATAATTAATTTGACCAAGAAACGAATTCACCTTTTGTCCAAGGCGTCGTGCACGAGCACGTGTCATCGGACCTTGCATTCTAGTTGAATCTTCTATGTGTGAGCTAGTGATGTCCTCATCATATTCCCCCTCTTGAGAAGGAGTCGACCTCGACTCTGGCTCAGCCTCCTCGCCAAGGTATGGTGATAAGTCGGCGACATTGAATGTGTCACTCACTCCATATTCATTAGGCATCTCTAACTTGTATGCGTTGTCATTGATCTTTGAAAGAACTTTAAACGGTCCATCTCCTCGAGGCATTAGTTTGGATTTGCGCTGTTCGGGGAAGCGATCCTTACGCAAATGCAACCAAACTAAGTCACCTTCATTGAACAACATTTCTTTCCGACCCTTGTCTGCATGTTTCTTGTATTGGGCTTGCATCTTCTCGATGTTTGTTTTGGTTCTCATGAATTTTTCGAATATACTCAGCCCTCTTTTCCGCATCCAAATTTACCCTTTTAGGAGGTGGCAAAGGTAATAGATCGATCGGAGCTGTTGGTTTGAAACCATAAACTACCTCAAACGGACATAACTTCGTTGTTGAATGAACAACCCGGTTGTATGCAAACTCAATGTGTGGCAGACATTCCTCCCATAGCTTCAAGTTCTTCTTCAGTATTGTTCTCAACATTCTACCAAGTGTGCGGTTGACGACTTCTGTTTGCCCATCGGTCTGTGGATGGCATGTTGTAGAAAATAACAGTTTTGTTCCAAGTTTTCCCCACAGTGTCCTCCAGAAGTGGCTCAAAAATTTGGTGTCGCGATCTGAAATGATAGTCCTTGGTACTCCATGCAAGCGAACAACCTCTCTGAAAAACAAATCCGCAACATGAGTAGCATCATCACTCTTATGACAAGGTATAAAATGAGCCATCTTAGAAAACCGATCAACGACAACAAATACACTGTCCCTTCCCCTCTTTGTCCTAGGCAACCCTAAAACAAAATCCATAGATATATCCTCCCAAGGTGTTTTTGGAATAGGAAGAGGTGTATACAAGCCATGTGGGTTTAAGCGGGACTTAGCTGTTTGACAAGTAGTGCATCTCCTCACATAGCGCTCAACATCACGCCTCATCTTTGGCTAGTAGAAGTGTGTGGCCAACACGTTCTCAGGCTTGTGAACACCAAAATGACCCATCAATCCGCCTCCATGGGACTCCTGCAACAATAGAAGACGAACGGAGCTTGCAGGAACACATAGCTTGTTAGCTCTGAACAGGTAACCATCATTCAACACATATTTATCCCAACACCTCCCTTCTTTACACTTATCATAAATTTCTTTAAAATCCACATCAGTTGCATATAGTTCTTTCAATCCTTCTAAACCAAGAATTTTGCAATCAATTTGGGTTAACAAAGCATATCTTCTATACAAAGCATCAGCTACTAGATTATCTTTTCCCTTTTTATATTTCACAACATATGGAAATGTCTCAATGAATTCAATCCACTTAGCATGTCTACGATTCAATTTGCTTTGACTACGAATATGTTTCAGTGATTCATGGTCTGAATGTATGACAAATTCTTTTGGCCATAGGTCATGTTGCCATGTTTCTAAAACTCGAACCAGTGCATACAATTCTTTGTCATATGTAGAATAATTCAAAGGTGCACCATTAAGTTTTTCGCTAAAGTAAGCAACAGGTTTTCTTTCTTGCATGAGAACTCCACCAACGCCAATACCACTAGCATCACATTCTATCTCAAATGTCTTATCAAAATCAGGGAGTTATAAAAGCGGTGCATTTGTCAACTTATCTTTGAGCGTGTTGAAGGCATTCTCTTGTGCTTTACCCCATTTGAATGGCACATTCTTCTTCGTCAACTCATTGAGTGGTGCAGCGAGCGAGCTAAAATCCTTCACGAACCGTCGATAGAACCCAGCTAGTCCGTGAAAACTTCTCACCTGTGTTACCGTTGTAGGCGTAGGCCAAGCTCGGATAGCCTCTACCTTCTGTTCATCCATTTTGATTCCCTGCGCAGTCACAACAAAACCAAGAAAAACAACTCGATCTGTGCAAAAGGTGCACTTCTCGAGGTTACCAAACAAGCGCGCCTCTCTCAAAGCAGCAAAAACTTGGCGCAAATGATCCAAATGCTCTTCTAAAGACTTGCTATAAATTAATATGTCATCAAAGTAAACCACCACAAACTTTCCAATAAAAGATCGCAAAACTTCATTTATCAAGCGCATAAACATACTAGGTGCATTAGTAAGACCAAAAGGCATGACCAACCATTCATACAAACCAAATTTAGTCTTAAAAGCAGTTTTCCATTCATCACCTAGCTTCATTCTAATCTGGTGGTATCCGCTACGCAAGTCAACCTTAGAAAAGACAGTGGAGCCACTTAACTCATCAAGCATGTCATCTAGCCTAGGGATAGGATGACGATATCGAACAGTAATGTTGTTGATAGCTCTACAGTCAATACACATCCTCCATGATCCATCTTTCTTAGGCACAAGCAAAATAGGAACGGCACATGGACTTAAGCTCTCTCATACGTACCCTTTGTCGAGCAGTTCTTGTACTTGTCGTTGAATTTCTTTCGTCTCTTCAAGGTTGGTTCGGTATGGAGGACGGTTAGGCAAAGATGCCCCTGGAACCAAATCAATTTGATGTTCTATCCCTCTCAATGGTGGCAGCCCTGCTGGCATCTCGTTCGGAAACACATCTTTAAATTCCTGCATCAAAGAAACAACCGAATCTGGCAAGGCAGAGGGTGAAACATTAGTAGAGACAAGGGTGTCTTTGCACACAAGTGCAAAACACTCTTTGGGCTGGTTCTTGAACTCTCGCATCTCACTTTTTGTGGCTAATAAAACATGTCTCTTACATGGTAGCTCACTCTTCTTTTCACTCTTTTCTTTGTTTCCTCTCACTTTGGGCTGGTGGCGCTCGCTCTCTTTTTTGTGGATGACACTCATCTCTCTTTCTTTTCTCTCACGCTCAGCCCTATCTAAATCATCTTTGAGAATTTCTTCTGGTGACATCGGAACCAATGAAACCTTCTTATCTTTGTGCATAAAAGAATACTTGTTGGAGCGCCCAAGATGTGTAGTATCCTTGTCATATTGCCATGGCCTCCCAAGTAATAATGAACAAGCTTGCATTGGTACCACATCACAATCCACAAAATCAGCATAGGTGCCAACGGAGAAGTGTACACGTACCATTGCCGTTACCTTTAATTTGTCACAAGAATTGAGCCATTGGATGTAGTATGGCTGCGGGTGTGAACGTGTGGTTAAGCCAAGCTTCTCAACCATTTCTGAACTTGCGATGTTATTGCAGCTCCCACCATCAATTATCACCTTGCATGAGTGCTCTTTGATCACAAATTTTGATTGGAACAAATTGTGACGTTGCCCTGTTTCAGCTTTCTCCATTTGAGAACTGAGTACTCGACAAACAACAAGGCTAGTATGGCTTGTGTCAAAGGTGATCTCCTCTGAATCAGAACCAGAATTATTCTTGGACTTCTCATGATCAGATTCATCTTCCTCCACTTCACTTGCCGACGTATACTCGCCATCTTCTCGTATGACAAGGGCTCGCTGATTTGGACAATCTCTCATGTAGTGACCCTTCCCTTTGCATTTGAAGCACTCAATCTCCCTTGTCCTACCAGTAGAAGCAACCGATGATGATGACTTGGTAGGGGCAACAGCTGTCTTGTTTGAACTAGTAGTTTTGTGTGCTAGGGGAGTTGTTCGGCTTGCTGAATTTTCTCGGACAGCAGGTACAATAGCTCGACTAGAGGAAGATTTATTACCTTTTTGCTGCTGGTTGGACCCCTTCCAATGTGTGGAAGAACTAGAGTATGTGCGGCCCGATTTACTGTAACCCTCTCTCTTTCCTTGCACTTGCCTCTCTGCTTTGCATGCATAATGAAAAAGTTCATCCAAAGAGTTGTAATTCTAAAAATCAAGTATGTTTTGGATCTCTTTATTTAGCCCGCCCAAGAATCTGGCCATCTTCGCATTTTCCTCTTCTTGCACATTAGCACGAAGCATACCCACTTGTAGTTCTTGATAATAATCTTCCACGGATTTGCCTCCTTGATTCAACCTTTGCATTCTATTAAACACATCCCTCTCAAAATAAGAGGGAACAAACCTTGTTCTCATCAAGCGTTTCAAATCATTCCAAGTGTGGGGAGCTCTATTCCTTTGAAGGATCTGACTCCACAAAATAGAGGCATAATCAACAAACTCACTGGTGGCAGCACGCACTCGTCGGTCTTCTGGATAATGATGACAATTGAATTTTTGTTCGACTTGCAACTCCCAATCGAGATATGATTTTCCATCAAAGCTAGGGATAGAAAATGTGATCTTCCCAAGAGGGTTATCTCTTCTTGCTTCTTGGCGATGATGTGCATGTCCTGCACGCTCTCCCATACCCTGGCGGTTTTGTGCAAGACGCCGCTGATCACGCCCCATATGCACATCTTCATTTTCAGCAACAAATTCACCATTTTCTCCCTCATTAGCAGCCTCTTGAAATGCAGCATTTAGATTCTCCCTTGGACGAAGTGGGGCAGCCGCTGCAACATGATTGAAAGCACCATTTGGACCTTGGGGTGGCGGATGTTGTCGCGGAGGAGTATGCTCAACTTGCTCAATTCGGCCTTCAAGACCTCCAAGGCGATTCTCCAAACCATCCAGATGAACTAGCACTTGGTCAGTCAACATCCTTTCAAAAGTATTTGCAAATTGATTCATCAATGCTTGTGTACGAGGAGACAGGGGCACGATAGGATGTTGATCCACACCATCGGCATCATCCTCCGATTGCATTCCATCACGACCATTTCTTGAACCTGACATGGTTAGCGAGGAACAAAAACAAAACCTACCAATGCTAATATATATATGTGGAAACTCACAATCTCACAATTCTTACCAACAGATGCTCTTACCCTTCTCAAAGATTGCTCACATGTTTGCTGGTTCGTGATAACTTTCAAAAGGGAGTTAGTAGAGCGATTGCAAAGTACTAGAACACGCCGATCAATGGCAAATTTGTGGAGCTCTAGGTGTGTAATTTGTATTCAAGGAGAAACGATCAGTAATTCACAAGTTGCAAAATTGAATAAATGTTCGCACAAGTACTAGTCTTAGTTGCTGATCACAATGATATGGGAAATTAGGTTTCTGGCACAAAAGATACAGCACAAGAATAGTGACTAAGTGCAGCACAAAGGTATGCGATCAAAACTGCTCCTTCAAATTTCTCTCTCTATTTTTTTTTACTTCCTTTTCTGGTTTTTTTTTCTCTTTTTTTTTTCAAAGGCCAAAGGGCAGATCTGGACAGCAGAGAAGTCTGCGGACGCTGAAACTTCAAAGTCGTGCAGATTCCAAACCACTCAATGAAAATTCACGAAATTTGACATGGAGATGGATTTTTGAGTTAGGAAGCGAACAAAAGTGGTTTGGGATGATTTCGATTCCTAGAGACAAAGATATTCACGTTTTGGTGACTGCTGCACAGGAGAAAATTATTCAGGACGAAATTGGGGTTCAGATCTGGTGTTGGTTCTTTGAGGCTTCTACTCTCTTTTTTTTTTTGGCAAGGATTTTTCGATTATGCAACAAAGGAACCAGATCAGCAACTAGACATGACCAGACGAACAATAACTCAAAAAGGCAAATTGAAATTAACAGATCGAAAAGCTAGAACAGTCTCGGAATTGGATATTTTTGCATGGCAATTTTCTGGATGTAGGTAAAACAAAAATAAATCTACTACTAAAGGATAGATGAATTCCTACCGGCAACGAAGGCTCTGATACCACTTGATACGCACACGCCTCGATTTAAGATGCGTACACACGAGTTTGGTCCCGATCTTCCGTCGTAGGAGAAATCCTTGGAGGGCGAGTTGTGACTTTGACGAAGGGGCGGCTAACCACGATCCAAGAACGCGAGTAGAAACCTCGCAATCGCTAAACCACTCCTCAATTGGTTATCAACCGTGTCAAAACACGATTGACCTGTTCACGAAGAACGGCCTGAGCAATTCGACGAGAATTGAAAGAGCAATAGCGGAAGAACAATCACTCATGGATGTTTGAGACTTCAAGTGTTTGGGGGCCAAGAGGCCTTACAATAGCAGTAGCTACAACCAAAAATCAAAGTCTGTTTTGTTCAGCCGAGTCAATGGAATAAGAACTAGGTGGAGCCGCGCCCCAATTGCATGCATGCAATTTTCCCATCGTTGCCAGCACCAAAATAGAAAGCGTTGATTAATTTTGATTTTCTTTAATGACCGCACCATGCTGCATGCCTTGTTGCGTCTATAAAAATAGGATCAGAAATCCTTCCATCATGGTTTCACACGGCTAGAGATAAACTAGTCTTTCCTTGCATGCAAAACACCACAAAATAGCAAGATCTCCCATGGCTGAAATTAATGGCGTGCCACCCAAAGAAATGTTTCTTATTTTATTTGTATGCAACCATATTATTGCAGCTCCTTTCACGGTAGCTGATGTGCGCAAGGTCAGCCCGATCTTCTGGAGAGAACGATACGTCGATTTGCGAGGTGATGATGCTGTGTTATTCGGCTACAAACCAGCAAGGCGAGGAACCGGCAATTGCAATACCACCAACTCGAGTGTTATCAACCGTGATCAACACGATCGATCTTAATCCCTGCGAGCAATCGAGAAACTTGCAAGAATCAAGTAGATAGCAATTGGAACAAACCAATATCACAAACCGAAGGTGAGGTTCTGTTTCCCGAATCGGGCGGTCTAGTCGACACGCGCAATTACGGGGAGGGACGCACAAGGGGTCTACCAAACACAATAAAACCTAAACCACAACATATGACGGCGGCGGCCATATATAGAGTGGCGACCAGCAAAGGGGCGCCGTCCACCACCCTAGGGTCGGCCACCACCAAAGCCCTAAGATACATGGGCCATAGGCCCAAAGATAAGGTGACGCAGCACCCTGAAATTGTGGCTCGTGAGCTTCTTCGACGTTTTTCCGACGTTGCTGGATGAATTTTGATGTTGGGCTGGATCCATTGGAAAGCTGATCTCCATAGCTTTCCAACGAGTGGTCACACGCCAAAATCGGAGTTCGGGAGCCCGAGTTACGCCCATTTGGAGTCGACGGGCTGCTGGATGGCCGAGACGGGTTCTTTAGCATCTTAGGCTTCCATATGGGCCCTCGTTGGTGCGTGGTGCTTCCTCGTGGTGCATGCTTGATGCGCTGGTCCTTCGTCTTGGGCTTGAAAGGCCGAGCTCCTGGAT
Organism: Raddia guianensis; assembly: GCA_036346415.1. Taxonomy (NCBI): domain Eukaryota; kingdom Viridiplantae; phylum Streptophyta; class Magnoliopsida; order Poales; family Poaceae; genus Raddia; species Raddia guianensis. The sequence continues at coordinate 53,789,526 of CM070536.1, forward strand.
TTAGGCCCCTAGGCGATGACGGAGTAGTAGACGGTGCGGTCGGAGAGGAAGTAGACGAAGCAGAAGCAGCGGTCATATCCTTCATGTTGATGTCCTCATCATCCTCCCCTTGTTGAATTGGAGTTGTCCTCGACTCCTTCTCATTCTCCTGCAAAAGGTTAGGGACAACAGGAGGCATAGAAATAGATGGTTGCAAACTTTTGTTCATGCCATCATGTGCAATAACATTGGTAGCTAACAAAACTACACCTTTTAGTTTGTGATCTGATTTTTCACTTGGTGTTGGAGCTAGATGTGGTTCTTTAGCTACATTCGTCTTCTTAGTTTCATTTGGGTTGTGCTCTCTCTTAGCATGTTGTGCAGCAATTCTAACTAACTCAGCAGGAGTCATTGGTTCCAAAATAATTTTCTTTCCCTTAAATAAGAAAGTGTACTGATTGGTCCTACCATGATGTGTGGCATCTATATCATATATCCAAGGTCTACCTAATAAAAGAGAACAAGCATCCATGGGTACAATATCGCAAACAACATGATCATGATATGAACCAATTGAAATAGGTACTCGAACAGTTTTTGTTACCTTAACCTTACCATCAGAATTGAGCCACTCGATCTCATATGATTGTTGTAGCGGACACGTGGTCAAGCCAAGCTTCTCGACCATGTCCACACTAGCAAGGTTGTTGCAACTTCCACCATCGACAATAACATGCACAACTCGTTCATTGACCACAAACTTTGTTTGGAAGATGGTATGGCGCTGATTTGTCTCATCACGTGTGGGTTGGGCATGCAGCACACGTGTGACAACAAGAGCTGGATATGTCTCTGTCGTGGCAGCATTATAAACCTCTCCCTCTTGTTCTGCAGTGTTAGTAACAACAAGAGCATATTCATTTTCATCGATGTCACTAGCACTAGAGTACTCACCATTTTCTCGTATTATTAGAGCACGCTGATTTGGACACTCTCGCATCACATGGCCATGTCCCTTGCATCGAAAACATTGTACCTCTCTTGTACGACCAGTAGATGCAACGGATGAAGCACTCTTCGCCGGAGCTTGCTTTGTGGCTGATTTACTTGACTCCGGGATTTGTGGTGGTGTAGAGGCAGCAGGAGTAGCAGGTGAAGCCGTACGTCCCGGAGCAGAAGATGTCAACTTCGTTTGAATGTGGACTGCCTTGGAGGTGGAAGAGCCTCCAAAATTGCCTCGCGTTGTCGATCGTCGACCCTGCACTTCCCTCTCTGCTTTCAAAGCAAGATGATACAAACGGGTGATAGAATTGTATTCTTTATAATCAAGTATGTCCTGCAATTCTCTATTAAGCCCACCCAAGAACCTAGCCATCTTGGCATCTTCATCCTCTTCTATCCCACAGCGCAACATGACAATTTGCAATTCTTGATAATACTCTTCAACAGTTTTATCACCTTGATTAAAACGCTGCATTTTGTTCAATAATTCACGAGCATAGTATGTAGGAACAAATCTAGCCCTCATGACTCGTTTCAACCCATCCCAAGTTGTAGGTACACCCCGATTGGCTCTACAAAGTTCTTTCCACCAAACAGATGCAAAACCAGTAAATTCACTAGTGGCAGCCCGAACCCTCCTACTTTCAGAAAAATCATAGCAAGAAAATTTTTGATCTACCACCAGCTCCCAATCAAGATAAGCATCAGGATCGTATTTACCATCAAAAGGAAGCATAGTAAATTTCATTTTGGTCATAGAATCATCACATTTTTCCCTTTGAGCATGCAGATTTCTACCCATACCTTGTCTGTTTTGGCGGAGTCGATGATGAGCTCGGTCATTATTCACATTTACCATGTAGTCGTCCTCAGTATCTGCGGCGTAGTTGTTCTCCTCTTGATCCACCCTGTTTAAAGGAGCAGGGGCAACCGGTGGAGCAAGAGGTGGAGGGACAGCCGGTGGAGCACCACGTTGGCCCAAAGCAGGACCGGCAGCAACAGTGTTATGGCCAGCACCTTGAAGAAGTTCCCGTATCTGTGCTTGAAATTCGTTGAGTGGTGCCAATTGCGCATGAATCTGGTCAAGTTGAGCACGGGTCTGCAGCTCGTGACGATTGCACACCCGCTCAAAGTGATCGACCCATCGTCGTTCTTTTGGCGTGAGGGGGTCCTCATGTTCATCATGCCCACTGCCGACATTGCTCTCTTGATTGCTTGGAGTAGCTGCCATGGTTAGGAACAGCAAACAAAGGACTCACAAGAGAATTAGTTTCTACGAACTGCTAAAAGATGACAAATACTTGTACTCTCACGCTCAAGCTTCGACCAAATTCTTACAATATTCTCAAACTGCAAGAAACAAAATGCAACCGTGGCAGATTGATGCACTCTGAAGGTGGCACGGCGATTGCAAGTCCCTGTTCCTGTATGGTTAGTAGAGGTGGAGCTTGGACAGGTATTTGTATGTAGCAATGGAAAACTAGAACCACACTAGCCAAAACAAGTTGAAAGAACGTTCAGCGGTGCTATGTGCTGGTCGTAGGCTAGATCGTACTAGAGACGCGAGCCTAGACACCAATGAAGTCACAGAATTAGCAACCAGGACGTTCTCAACACACAAGAATCAACTAGGGCTCCTTTCTTCCTTTCCTTTTTTTTTTTGTTTATGCCCTAAACTGAAAACACGTCTCAAAAGGGCTCCAGAGAGATATTCACCACACACACTTTTTTTTTTGTTACCAGGGGTAAAAAGGTAAATAAAAGGGCTCCAGAGAGGTATTTTATTTCAGCACCAAAATTTGCTGGCTTTGCTGATTGCAACAGAGGACATGGAGAGAATAGAGAGATGGTGATGCTGACCAAAAATTACCCCCTTTTCTGTTCGGTGCGGCTCTTATCACTTGCACCTGCCTTTTCTTTTCTTGTTTTTACTTTGCAGCCGAGAGAAGGGTGGATGGGTGCGGCTTGTGCTGCTGGGTTGTTCTCTCGGTTTTGGATTTTTGGAAGGTGCTGTGGCGCAACCAGTAAGGAAGGAAAGGTGGAATTTGTTTCCTACTCGGTCGGATTGGATATATAGCAGGGCTGTTTCAGATTGGAGGTTGGCCAAAGATGGGATCTTATGAGGGAGTCCTGCTGGTACACGGTTTGAAGGGTGGAATCCGATCTGGATGTATGGAAACCGAGACGATTTGGTAGTTGGGGTTCTAGTTGAAGGCCGCTCGGTTTGGAGATTAGCCAAAAAAATCAATCCGAGTGGGGCAAGTGTATGCGTTGGCTATAGATGAAAAGAGACGGCTGATTCGGAATTTGTGATCTAGTGCAGATAGGTAGCAAGAACAAACAGATCTGGTGGTTGGGGATGGTCGATGCGTGGTGGAGAATATGGTGGCTGCGACGGACTATAAACCGAGATAGACAAGGACTCGACCAAACAAAGAACACCGTGACAAAGTTGTGACTCGAACTCGAAACTCTAAGAGATCAAAACGCTAAGACCAGCAACAACACGACGACGAACACAAATTCAACAAGAATTAAACTAATGCAGTAATAGTAAAAGGCTAAAAGGGCTTGGATCAAAAGGAAATCACACGACGAACTGTTTTTTTTGTAGGCGATTTTCTGGACTCTAGGACAGAACAGATCTGAAACAAAGATAAAGGGTGTTCTCACCAGGCAACCGTCGCTCTGATACCACTTGATGTGCGCAAGGTCAGCCCGATCTTCTGGAGAGAACGATACGTCGATTTGCGAGGTGATGATGCTGTGTTATTCGGCTACCAACCAGCAAGGCGAGGAACCGGCAATCGCAATACCACCAACTCGAGTGTTATCAACCGTGATCAACACGATCGATCTTAATCCCTGCGAGCAATCGAGAAACTTGCAAGAATCAAGTAGATAGCAATTGGAACAAACCAATATCACAAACCGAAGGTGAGGTTCTGCTTCCCGAATCGGGCGGTCTAGTCGACACGCGCAATTACTGGGAGGGACGCACAAGGGGTCTACCAAACACAACAAAACCTAAACCACAACATATGACGGCGGCGGCCATATATAGAGTGGCGACCAGCAAAGGGGCGCCATCCACCACCCTAGGGTCGGCCACCACTAAAGCCCTAAGATACATGGGCCATAGGCCCAAAGATAAGGTGACGCAACACCCTGAAATTGTGGCTCGTGAGCTTCTTCGACGTTTTTCCGACGTTGCTGGACGAATTTTGATGTTGGGTTGGATCCATTGGAAAGTTGATCTCCATAGCTTTCCAACGAGTGGTCATACGCCAAAATCGGAGTTCGGGAGCCCGAGTTACGCCCGTCTGGAGTCGACGGGCTGCTGGATGGCCGAGACGGGTTCTCTAGCATCTTAGGCTTCCATATGGGCCTTCGTTGGTGCGTGGTGCTTCCTCGTGGTGCATGCTTGATGCGCTGGTCCTTCGTCTTGGGCTTGAAAGGCCGAGCTCCTGGATTTAGGCCCCTAGGCGATGACGGAGTAGTAGACGGTGCGGTCGGAGAGGAAGTAGACGAAGCAGAAGCAGCGGTCATATCCTTCATGTTGATGTCCTCATCAGTAGCTCATTTGAAAAATTTTCCTTTTTATTTTCTTCATGTGATCCATCATCTCCCATAGAATCGTTGTCCAGAATGCCGTCACATGTAATAAACAAGCAGAAATCATTAGGGAGTATCATTGGTTCTATTATTAAATAATTAATTTGACCATGAAACGAATTCACCTTTTGTCCAAGGCGTCGTGCACGAGCACGTGTCATCGGACCTTGCATTCTAGTTGAATCTTCCATATGTGAGCTAGTGATGTCCTCATCACCAGGGACTCAGTTTGCACCAATTTCCGTGCAGTGACGGATCGGTTTGAAACAACCCAAAACTTAATTCTTGCGTGCAACGAGTAGGATTGGGCAAGTTCGTCGCGAAAAACTCCACCGTGATTTCGGACGCCAAAACTGGTGCATCAATTGTTCCCACTGGCGTCTATTTCCACAGATTTTTGTGCAGTGACGCAACGACTTGAAACACCCAAAACATGAGTCTTACATACAACAAGGATGATTGGGCATGGTCGTCGCGAAAATCACCACGGTGATTTCGGGCGCCAAAAGAGGTGCATCAAATGTAAATACTGGCGTCGGTTTGCACCGATTTCAGTGCAGTGAAACATGAGTCTTATGTACAACGAGGAGGATTGGTCACATTCATCGTGAAAAACTCCACCATGATTTTGACCGCCAAAACGGATCCATCAATTGTAACTACTGGCGTCGGTTCGCATAGATTTTCGTGCAGTGACCGAACGGCTTGAAACACCCAGAACATGAGTCTTACGTACAACGAAGAGGATTGGGCATGCTCGTTCTCGAAAAACATCACCGTGATTTCGGTGACCAGAACTGGTGCATTAAATGCACCCCTGGGACTCGGTTTGCAACACTTTCGTGTAGTGTCGGAACGGTTCGAAACAACCAATACATGAGTCTTCTTTACAACGAGGAGGATTGGTCACATTCGTCGCGAAAAACACCACCGTGATTTCGGCCGCGAAAACTGGTCCATCAATTGTAACTACTGCCATCGGTTTGCATAGATTTTCGTGCAGTGATGGAATGGCTTAAAACACCCAGAACATGAGTCCTACTTACAACGAGGAGGATGAGGCATGCTCGCCGCGAAAAACTTCACAGTGATTTCGGTGGCCCAAACTGGTGCAATAAATGCACCCTAGGACTCGGTCTGCAACACTTTCATGTAGTGTCGGAACGGTTTGAAACACCCAATACATGAGTCTTATGTACAACGAAGTAGATTGGTCACATTCAAGACGAAAAACAACACCGTGATTTCGGCCGCCAAAACGGGTGCATCAATTTTAACCACTGGCGTTGGTTTGCACAGATTTTCGTGCAGCGACGGAACGGCTTGAAACAACGAGAACATGAGTTCAACATACGACGAGGAGGATTGGGCTTGCTCGGCGCAAATAACTTCACCATGATTTCGGCAGCCAGAACTGTTGTATTAAATGCACCCCCGGGATTCTGTTTGGAACACCTTCATGTAGTGTCGGAATGGTTCGAAACACCCAATACATGAATCTTACGTACAACCAGGAGAATTGGTCACATTCGTCGCGAAAAACTCCACCGTGGATTCGGCCGCCAAAACTGGTCCATCAATTGTAACTACTGGCATCGGTTTGCATAGATTTCCGTGCAGTGACGAAACGGCTTAAACGAACCCGAACTTGAGTCTTACATACAACGACAAGGATGGGGCATGCTTGCCACGAAAACTTCACCGTGATTTCGGTGGCCAGAACTGGTGCATTAAATGCACCCGCAGGACTCGGTTTGCAACACTTTCCTGTAGTGTCGGAACGGTTTGAAACACCCTATACATGAGTCTTATATACAACGAAGAGGATTGGTCACATTCGTCCCGAAAGACTCCACCGTGATTTCGGCCGGGAAAACTGGTGCATAAGTTGTAACCACTAGCGTTGGTTTGCACAGATTTTCGTGCAGTGACGGAACGGCTTGAAACACCCGGAACATGAGTTCTACATACAACGAGGAGGATTGGGCATGTTCGCCGCGAATAACTTCACCATGATTTCGGCGGCCATAACTGTTGCATTAAATGCACCCCCGGGACTCGGTTTGCATCAATTTTCGTGCATTAACGGAACGGTTTGAAACACCAAAAACCTTAGTCTAACATACAACGCGGAGGATTGGGCTTGTTTGTCGCGAAAAACATCGCCGTGATTTCGGCGCTCAGAACTGTTGCATTAAATGCACCCAGGGACTCAGTTTGCAACAATTTTCGTGTATTGTCGGAACCGTTTGAAACACCCAATACATGAGTCTTACGTACAACGAGGTGGATTGGACATGTTCCTCGTGAAAAACTTCACCGCGATTTCGGCAGTTAGAACTGTTACATTAAATACACCCAGGGACTCAGTTTGTACCAATTTCCGTGCAGTGACGGATCGGTTTGAAACAACCCAAAACTTAATTCTTGCGTGCAACGTGTAGGATTGGGCAAGTTCGTCGCGAAAAACTCCACCGTGATTTCGGACGCCAAAACTGGTCCGTCAATTGTTCCCACTGGCGTCTGTTTTCACAGATTTTTGTGCAGTGACGAAACGGCTTGAAACACCCAAACACATGAGTTTTACATACAACAAGGACGATTGGGTATGTTCGTCGCGAAAATCGCCACCGTGATTTCAGGCGCCAAAACAGGTGGATCAAATGTAAATACTGGCGTCGGTTTGCACCGATTTCAGTGCAGTGACGGAATGGCTTGAAATACCCAGAACATGAGTCTTATGTACAACGAGGAGGATTGATGACAGTCATCGTGAAAAACTCCACCGTGATTTCGACCGCCAAAACGGGTCCATCAATTGTAACTACTGGCGTCGGTTCGCCTAGTTTTCCATGCAGTGACGGAACGCCTTGAAACACCCAGAACATGAGTCTTACGTACAACGAGGAGGATTGGGCATGCTCGTCGCGAAAAACATCACAGTGATTTTGGTGGCCCAAACTGGAGCATTAAATGCACCCCCGGGACTCGGTTTGCAACACTTTCGTGTAGTGTCGGAACGGTTCGAAACAACCAATACAAGAGTCTTCTGTACAACGAAGAGGATTAATGCACCAGTTTTGGCGGCCGAAATCACGGTGGAGTTTTTCACGGCGAACGTGCCCAATCCTCATCTTTGCATGTAAGACTGCTCGAAACATGGAGCAAGCCGAGTCCCTAGGGTGCAATCAATGCACCGGTTCTGACGGCCGAAATCACGATGGAGTTTTTCACGACGTACGTGCCCAAGCCTCGTCGATGCACGAAAGACTCATGTTTGGGGTTTTTCAGACCGTTCCGTCACTGCTCGAAAGTTGGTGCAAACCGAGTCCCTGTGGTGTAATTAAAGCAGTTGTACTGGCGGCCGAAATCACGGTGGAGTGTTTCGCAACGAACGTGCCCAGTCCTCCTCGCTGCACGAGAGACTCATGTTTGGGGAGTTTTAGACCGTTCCATGACTGCTCGAAAATTGAAGCAAACCTAGTCCCTGGGGTGCAACTAATGCACCAGTTCTGGCGGCCGAAATCACGGTGGAGTTTTTCGCGGCGAACGTGCCTAATCCTCACCTTTGCATGTAAGCATATGTTTGGGGAGTTTCAGTCCGTCCCGTCACTGCTCGAAACTTGAAGCAAACCTAGTCCCTGTGGTGCAATTAAAGCAGCTGTTCTGGCGGCCGAAATCACGGTGGAGTGTTTCGCGACGAACGTGCCCAGTCCTCCTCGCTGCACGAGAGACTCTTGTTTGGGGAGTTTTAGACCGTTCCGTGACTGCTCGAAAATTGAAGCAAACCTAGTCCCTGGGGTGCAACTAATGCACCAGTTCTGGCGGCCGAAATCACGGTGGAGTTTTTCGCGGCGAACGTGCCTAATCCTCACCTTTGCATGTAAGCATATGTTTGGGGAGTTTCAGACCGTCCCGTCACTGCTCGAAACTTGAAGCAAACCAAGTCCCTAGGGTGCAATTAACGCACCAGTTCTGGCGGCCGAAATCACGGTGGAATTTTTCGCGACAAACGTGCCAGATACTCCTCGATGCACGAAAGACGCATGTTTGGGGATTTTCAAACCGTTCCGTCACTGCTCGAAAATTGGAGAAAACGGAGTCTCTGGTGTGCAATTAATGCCCCAGTTCTGGCGGACGAAATCACGTTGGAGTTTTTCGCCACGAACGTGCCCAATCCTCATCTATACATGTAAGACTTATGTTTGTGGAGTTTCAGACATTTCTGTCACTGCTCGAAACTTGAAGCAAACCGAGTCCCTCGGTGCTATTAATGCACCAGTTCTGGGGCCGAAATCACGGTGGAGTTTTTCGCGACGAACGTGCCCAGTCCTCCTCGCTGCACGAGAGAGTCATGTTTGGGGAGTTTCAGACCGTTCCGTCACTGTTCGGAAATTGAAGCAAGCCGAGTCCCTAGAGTGCAGTTAATGCACCAGTTCTGCCGGCCGAAATCACGGTGGAGTTTTTCACCTTTGCATGTAAGACTTATGTTTGGGGAGTTTCAGACCGTTCCGTCACTGCTCGAAACCTGAAGCAAGCCTAGTCCCTAGGGTGCAATTAATGCACCGGTTCTGGCGGCCGAAATCACGAGGGAGTTTTTCACGACATACGTGCCCAATCCTCATCGATGCACGAAAGACTCATGTTTGCGGTTTTTCAGACCATTCCGTCACTGCTCGAAAATTGGTGCAAACCGAGTCCCTGTGGTGCAATTAAAGCAGCTGTTCTGGAGGCCGAAATCACGGTGGAGTGTTTCGCGACGAACGTGCCCAGTCCTCCTCGCTGCACGAGAGACTCATGTTTGGGGAGTTTTAGACCGTTCCGTGACTGCTCGAAAATTGAAGCAAACCTAGTCCCTGGGGTGCAACTAATGCACCAGTTCTGGCGGCCGAAATCACGGTAGAGTTTTTCGCGGCGAACGTGCCCAATTGATGCGCTCTGATACCAAATGATGCACTCTGATACCAAATGATGCGCTCACGGGTTCCCGATCTTCCGGTGAGAGGGATTACTTCGATTTAGGCGGAGGATGACTCTGACGATCCGGCAACGAACCACTCAAGGATAAGCGCCCGCAATCGCTAAACCACACTCCTGATTGTTATCAACCGTGCCAAAGCCCGGATGACCTGACCACGAAGGTCTATCCTTGCAAGCAATCGAAGAACTCGCAAGAACAAGGATAAAACATTCACTCGAACTGAGGTTCTGAAGCTCGGAATCGATAGGTCAACCGACACTAGGGATTTCGAGAGTGTTTCTCCAATCTGGAAGATAACAACAAATGAACAAAACCTAAACAGAAAAAGAAAGAGTCCTCCCAATATATAGGGAGAGGGATGGCTTCTAGAAGGTGCTCACACGCACTAGGAATACATGGGGACTCAGCCCAATGTAATGGTGATGCAACACCCATGAAGAGTAAGAGACAGATTCTGTCTACGAGATTGATTTAACTGCTGCGGCCAGCTCGCTTGGAATTTGAAGGTCTGGTTGGATCCGTTAGAAAGATGGTGAAGTTATCTTTCCAATGAGTGCTCACTCATTCCAATCGGAGTCCGTTTGCATTCTCTAGACCGTTTTTAATTCAGACTGGTCACTGATGGCCGAGTGGAATCACTTTGCATTCCCACTATGCTTTATTGCTCTTGTTGGTGAGTTAATGCCTCCAAGCTGGTGCATGCCCAAGTTCCTAAGTATAAGAATATTATTAAGCAGCGGTCTATTCTCATAATTCAAATTATGTAACCCGAGAAACGAATTCACCTAATAGTTTAGTTGTCGCACGTGGGCTCGGGTAATTAGTTCTTGAATGTTGGTCGTTGGCTGCTGGTCGGGAGGAGAAACTGGGTTGTTGATCCTATGGGTCTATCCAATGTAGCGATGTCCTCATCATTCTCCCCTTCTTTATTTGGAGTCGTCCTCAACTCCAGTTGATCTTCTATTGTATATTATGACGTGAAATCTTGATGTGGTTCTGGGGGACGAACTAGATTCCAGAAAAAGAAACACTTCCAGATATGCATTGGTGCCATGGTCTTCTCATTCTTTCCATCTTCACGAATACACGTCCTCGTCTTTTGATAATCTACAAAGGTTTTCAAGAAAAAGAACAACGTGTATGCGTGGTATATGTATGCATCAATTGTTTTATTGTTCTCGCTTTCAATATGAAAACAATTATGCATTGTTTTTGTTACAGACCATTTGTTCTCATGATTTCTTCTTTCTTGAGAAAAATTGGTCCTTAAATTTATTAAGCATTGCATCAAATTGTATGGAAAAGACCAAGATTTATTTGAGCCATGCAGATTTCTATCAAGTGATTCACATGTGACATATGAGCAAATGAAAGCAGATCTCATGTCAATACGGTGATTATTAAATAATTTATTTATGTGCGAGCTACCACAACATAACACAATGGATGGCGTGTTGTACGAATTCAACCTCAAATCAGGAAGCAAATCGGTAGTGATAAACATTTGACATATTTGAAAAGTATTGTCCACACCATAATCTCCAATTAAATAAAATTTGCAAGTATCATTTAGTGTTTTGGAACTAGAAATTTCAGCAACTTTGTCAATTATACAAGACAGTTCAACAGGTTCATCAAATAGCACATAGCACAAAGATTTATCATGAAATGCTTTCCAAAGAACTTTGTCGTGAGTAATCAATTCAACATTATGCAAATCAGGAATATTAAATTCAGAGAAAGATATTTTACTTTCAGCACAAGTGTTGTTGCAAGAACTCACCTCTTCTTTGTGGATGACTATCGATTCAACACCATTATTACCTTTAATGTTCTTCTCAGATGATGTAGGTGTTGTAACAGGTGTTTCTTTGGTAACCATGGTGATCTCATCTCCATTGTCGTGAAGTGGTGTAAATTGTTCGGCACTCAATGTTTCATCAACAAGTATGTTACGATGTATCTTATTTCCATTAGACCATGGGCCAACAATGGCACAATTGCTATCAAACATGATCTGGTTAGTCGGTATGGAAGGTGCAGTCTCATCTAGCACCTTGGTCGAAAGGAATGCCCCATGCTTGACCATATGAACTTCAATCTCTTCATTCTTTCCAATCTCCTGCAAAAGGTTAGCGAAGAAGGAGACACAAGAGCATGCAAATTGTCCATTGAATTATCTTCTTTCGCACAAATTACTTCATGAAATTTAGAAATCTCTTCCTTCATAGCATCAAGCATTTTTATTTCTTCCAAAATGAGATTTTCAGCTTTACAAGCAAGCTTAACCAAATGAGAGAGTGAGTTATAGTTTTTATTAACAATAATGTCCTGGATTTCTTGATTAAGCCCTCTCAAAAACTGAAGTTCAGTAGCTTCCTCGCATTCATCTAACCCACAACGCAGCAAATGATTTTGCAATTGTTCAAAGTAATCCTTAACACTTTTGTTGCCTTGTTTCAAATGTTGAAGTTTAGTGTACAAAAAATCAGCATGGTAATCAGGAACATACATATCTCTCATAAGTCTCTTCATGGCATTCCAGGTATGAGGTGGTCCATCTTTTCTAGTATTCCACCATATTAACGTAAATCCATTTAGCACACTAGTGGCAGCCTTAATTTTTTGTTTTTCAGTCAAGTCATATTTTCTAAATTCATTGTCAACCGTAATTTCCCAATCAATGTAAGCTTTAGGATCATATGTAATACTAAGAGCAGGCAAGGTACAGTTCAGATTACCTTGTTCAATATTTGGAGATGGTCCATCATTCTTGTTGATCTGGCAAATCTTCCTTCCAACATGAGGAGAGCTCTCATGCAAAGTGCAGTCCAAATCTCGCATGTTCGATGTTCTTCGTTGCTTATAGCCAGCAGTGAAGATCACTCCATTCTTCTGATATTGCTTGAAACCATTATCTCCATAAAACCCTGCCATGGTTAGTAGGAAACAAGGATAGCACACAAAAATATGTGAAACCCTATCAACTATTAGGTGGTGGAAATATTGAGGGTCACATCTCTCTCAAGCTCTTACCAAGTTCTTACCAATTCTTACAAATGCAACAAGTGGTTCAACCGGCGGCTGGTTCGCGATAAACCGATCTTACGTGTGAGTAAAGCGATTGCAAGGTTATCACCTGTATGGTTAGTAGAAAGTGGAGCTTGGATAGGCTATGTATGAGTAGCAATGGAAACAATCAGTTAATTTCAGATTTGCACAAATTGAATAAGTGTTCAAACTAGCACATAGCCTATGTTGCTGATAAAACAAAGATGTATTGTAGGCTTAAGCAAATATGTTGGTATGAAAACAAGTGCTAGACACTCAGCAAGTCACGGATTTGCACTATGGAACATGGAAACACAAGTTTGAATCAACTTGTAGTTTTCTGTTTTTCAGCCCTCAGGACAGCAGGTTGGTATTTTGGCCGTAATGTTTTGTCAGGTGCCTCATTGCTTATGAAATTTTTTACACTTCGTCCAGACGGCTTTTTCAACAACTTTTGTTTTGGGCCAACTTTCTGAAAACGAATAGAGAAATTCTCACAAAATTCACAAGTGGACTGATTTACAGATTTCAGGACAGCAACAAGGTCTGAATCAAACATCCATTACTCCTTGGTTCTTTCATGTTTGGGGCTGAAAATTGGCAGGATGATAGAAGAACAAGTCTGTTATCTTCTCCTTTTGGTTTCACTCAAAAAAGATAAGGGAGATGGGAGATATGGCGTTTTTAGGGGCAGCTGCAGAAATGGGAAATTTCTGACCGAGAATTGATACTTCTTTTTGGGTGTTTTTCGGGTGGATTTTGAGGTGGGGAGATGAACAAGAAGATGAACAGCAACAAGACAACACTAGAACGAACACAAACTCAAATTAACAATCTGAAATAACAGATTGGAAAGGCACAAAGGGGCTTGGACAGCGGGTAAACAATCTTTTTGTGGGGAAAATTTTTCTGGACTATGGGAAGAACACAAACAGCTAAACAAGATACAAACTCACCGGTCAACCGTCGCTCTGATACCAAATGATGCGCTCTGATACCAAATGATGCGCTCCGATACCAAATGATGCGCTCACGGGTTCCCGATCTTCCGGTGAGAGGGATAACTTCGATTTAGGCGGAGGATGACTTTGACGATCCGGCAACGAACCACGCAAGGATAAGCGCCCGCAATTGCTAAACCACACTCCTGATTGTTATCAACCGTGCCAAAGCCCGGATGACCTAACCACGAAGGTCTATCCTTGCAAGCAATCGAAGAACTCGCAAGAACAAGGATAAAGCATTCACTCGAACTGAGGTTCTGAAGCTCGGAATCGATAGGTCAACCGACACTAGGGATTTCGAGAGTGTTTCTCCAATCTGGAAGATAACAACAAATGAACAAAACCTAAACAGAAAAAGAAAGAGTCCTCCCAATATATAGGGAGAGGGATGGCTTCTAGAAGGTGCTCACACGCACTAGGAATACATGGGGACTCAGCCCAAAGTAATGGTGATGCAACACCCATGAAGAGCAAGAGACAGATTCTGTCTACGAGATTGATTTAACTGCTGCGGCCAGCTCGTTTGGAATTTGAAGGTCTGGTTGGATCCGTTAGAAAGATGGCGAAGTTATCTTTCCAATGAGTGCTCACTCATTCCAATCGGAGTCCGTTTGCATTCTCTAGACCGTTTTTAATTCAGACTGGTCACTGATAGCCGAGTGGAATCACTTTGCATTCCCACTATGCTTTATTGCTCTTGTTGGAGAGTTAATGCCTCCAAGCTGGTGCATGCCCAAGTTCCTAAGTATAAGAATATTATTAGGCAGCGGTCTATTCTCATAATTCAAATTATGTAACCCGAGAAACGAATTCACCTGATAGTTTAGTTGTCGCACGTGGGCTCGGGTAATTAGTTCTTGAATGTTGGTCGTTGGCTGCTGGTCGGGAGGAGAAACTTTGGTCGTTGATCCTATGGGTCTATCCAATGTAGCGATGTCCTCATCACCAATCCTCACCTTTGCATGTAAGCATATGTTTGGGGAGTTTCAGACCGTCCCGTCACTGCCCGAAACTTGAAGCAAACCGAGTCCCTAGGGTGCAATTAACGCACCAGTTCTGGCGGCCGAAATCACGGTGGTGTGTTTCACGACGAACGTCCCCAGTCCTCCTCGCTGCACGAGAGACTCATGTTTGGGGAGTTTTAGACCGTTCCGTGACTGCTCGAGAATTGAAGCAAACCTAGTCCCTGGGGTGCAACTAATACACCAGTTCTGGCGGCCGAAATCACGTTGGAGTTTTTCGCGGCGAACGTGCCAAATCCTCACCTTTGCATGTAAGCATATGTTTGGGGAGTTTCAGACCGTCCCGTCACTGCTCGAAACTTGAAGCAAACCGAGTCCCTAGGGTGCAATTAACGCACCGGTTCTGGCGGCCGCAATCACGGCGGAATTTTTCGCGACAAACGTGCCCGATACTCCTCGATGCATGAAAGACGCATGTTTGGGGTTTTTCAGACCGTTCCGTCACTGCTCGAAAATTGGTGAAAACGGAGTCCCTGGTGTGCAATTAATGCACCAGTTCTGGCGGGCTAAATCACGTTGGAGTTTTTCGCGACGAACGTGCCCAATCCACATCTATACATGTAAGACTTATGTTTGTGGAGTTTCAGACCGTTCCGTCACTTCTCGAAACTTCAAGCAAACCGAGTCCCTCGGTGCTATTAATGCACCAGTTCTAGGGCCGAAATCACGGTTGAGTTTTTCGCGACAAAATGCCCAGTCCTCCTCGCTGCACGAGAGAGTCATGTTTGGGGAGTTTCAGACCGTTCAGTCACTGCTCGAAAATTGAAGCAAGCCGAGTCCCAAGGGTGCAATTAATGCACCAGTTCTAGCGGCCGAAATCACGGTGGAGTTTTTCACGGTGAACGTGCCCAATCCTCATCTTTGCGTGTAGGACTGATGTTTGGGGAGTATCAGACCGTTCCGTCACTGCTCGAAACCTGAAGCAAGCCGAGTCCCTGTGGTGCAATTAATGCACCAGTTCTGGCGGCCGAAATCACGATGGAGTTTTTCACGACGAACGTGCCCAATCCTCATTGATGCACGAAAGACTCATGTTTGGGGTTTTTCAGACCGTTCCGTCGCTGCTCAAAAATTGGTGCAAACCGAGTCCCTGTGGTGCAATTAAAGCACCTGTTCTGGCGGCCGAAATCACGGCAGAGTGTTTTGCGACGAACGTGCCCAGTCCTCCTCGTTGCACGAGAGACTCTTGTTTGGGTACTTTTAGACCGTTCCGTCACTGCACGAAAATTGAAGCAAACCGAGTCCCTGGGGTGCACTAATGCACCAGTTCTGGCGGCCGAAATCACAGTAGAGTTTTTCGCGGCGAACGTCACCAATCCTTATCATTGCATGTAAGACATATGTTTGGGGAGTTTCAGACCGTCCCGTCACTGCTCGAAACTTGAAGCAAACCGAGTCCCTCGGGTGCAATTAATACTCCAGTTCTGGCGGCCGAAATCACGGTGGAATTTTCGCGACAAACGTGTCGAATACTCCTCGATGCACGAAAGACGCATGTTTGGGGTTTTTCAGACCGTTCCATCACTGCTAGAAAATTGGTGAAAACGGAGTCCCTGGTGTGCAATTAATGCACCAGTTCTGGCGGCCGAAATCGTGTTGGAGTTTCTCGCGACGAACGTGCCCAATCCTCATCTATACATGTAAGACTTATGTTTGTGGAGTTTCAGACCGTTCCGTCACTGCTCGAAACTTGAAGCAAACCGATTCCCTCGGTGCTATTAATGCTCCAGTTCTGGCGCCGAAATCACGGTGGAGTTTTCCGCGACGAACGTGTCCAGTCCTCCTCGCAGCACGAGAGAGTCATGTTTGGGGAGTTTCAGACCGTTCCGTCACTGCTCGAAAATTGAAGCAAGCCGAGTCCCTTGGGTGCAATTAATGCACCAGTTCTGGCGGCCAAAATCACGGTGGAGTTTTTCACAGCGAACGTGCCCAATTCTCATCTTTGCATGTAAGACTGATGTTTGGGGAGTTTCAGACCGTTCCGTCACTGCTCGAAACCTGAAGCAAGCCGAGTCCCTGGGGTGCACTTAATGCACCAGTTCTGGCGGCCGAAATCACGATGGAGTTTTTCACAACGAACGTGCCCAATCCTCAGTGATGCACGAAAGACTCATGTTTGGGGTTTTTCAGACCGTTCCGCCACTGCTCGAAAATTGGTGCAAACCGAGTCCCTGTGGTGCAATTAAAGCACCTGTTCTGGCGGCCGAAATCACGGTGGAGTGTTTCGCGACGAACGTGCCCAGTCCTCCTCGTTGCTCAAGAGACTCTTGTTTGGGGGGTTTTAGACCGTTCCGTCACTGCTCGAAAATTGAAGCAAACCGAGTCCCTGGGGTGCAACTAATGCACCAGTTCTGGCGGCCGAAATCACGGTGGAGTTTTTCGCGGCGGACGTGACCAATCCTCATCTTTGGATGTAAGACATATGTTTGGGGAGTTTCGGACTGTCCCGTCACTGCTCGAAACTTGAAGCAAACCGAGTCCCTAGGGTGCAATTAATGCACCAGTTCTGGCGGCCGAAATCACGGTTGAATTTTTCGTGACAAACGTGCCGAATACTCCTCGATGCACGAAAGACGCATGTTTGGGATTTTTCAGACCGTTCCATCACGGCTCGAAAATTGGTGAAAACGGAGTCCCTGGTGTGCAATTAATGCACCAGTTCTGGCGGCCGAAATCACGTTGGAGTTTCTCGCGACGAACGTGCCCAATCCTCATCTATACATGTAAGACTTATGTTTGTGGAGTTTCAGACCGTTCCGTCACTGCTCGAAACTTGAAGCAAACCGAGTCCCTCGGTGCTATTAATGCTCCAGTTCTGGCGCCGAAATCACGGTGGAGTTTTCCGCGACGAACGTGCCCAGTCCTCCTCGCTGCACGAGAGAGTCATGTTTGGGGAGTTTCAGACCGTTCCGTCACTGCTCGAAAATTGAAGCAAGCCGAGTCCCTTGGGTGCAATTAATGCACCAGTTCTAGCGGCCGAAATCACGGTGGATTTTTTCATGGCGAACGAGCCCAATCCTCTTCTTTGCATGTAAGACTGATGTTTGGGGAGTTTCAGACCGTTCCGTCCTTTGCTCGAAACCTGAAGCAAGCCGAGTCCACAGGGTGCAATTAATGCACCGTTACGGCGGCGAAATCACGATAGAGTTTTTCACGACGAACGTGCCCAATCCTCATTGATGCACGAAAGACTCATGTTTGGGATTTTTCAGACCATTCCGTCACTGCTCGAAAATTGGTGCAAACCGAGTCCCTGTGGTGCTATTAAAGCCCCTGTTCTGCCGGCCGAAATCACGGTGGAGTGTTTCGCGACGATCAAGCCCAGTCCTCCTCGTTGCACGAGAGACTCTTGTTTGGGGAGTTTTAGACCGTTCCGTCACTGCTCCAAAATTGAAGCAAACCGAGTCCCTGGGGTGCACTACTGCACCTGTTCTGGCGGCCGAAATCACGGTGGAGTTTTTCGCGGCGAACGTGCCCAATCCTCATCTTTGCATGTAAGACATATGTTGGGGGAGTTACAGACCGTCCTGTCACTGCTCGAAACTTGAAGCAAACCGAGTCCCTAGGGTGCAATGAATGCACCAGTTCTGGCGGCCGAAATCACGGTGGAATTTTTCGCGGCGAACGTGACCAATCCTCATCATTGCATGTAAGATAATGGGCTCTCGGGTGGCCCGATCTTCTGGTGAGAAGGATAAATCGATTTGGGCGGAGAGGTGACTTTGACGAACCGGCTTCCAGCCACGCAAGGACAGGGCCCGACGATCGCTAAACCACCAACCTACTTGTTATCAACCACGCCAAACGCGATTGACCTGACCACGAAGGTCTATCCCTGCATGCAATCGAGAACAAGCAAGAACAAGTGAAAAGCAATCTGAAATTGCAGATATGATTAAGCTCACAAACGATAGAGTTGAGGTTCTGAAGCTCGGAATCGATTGGTCAACCGACACAAGGGATTTCGAGGATGTTTCTCCAAACAGGAAGACAACAACAATTAAACAAAACCTAGGGAGAAAAGGGAGAGGCTTGTCCAATATATAGAGAAGGGAGATGACTCTAGGAGGTGTTCTCACGAGCAGGAATACATGGGCACTCAGCCCAAAATAATGGTGACACAGCACCCAAGAAGAGCAAAAGACTGGTTCTGTTCGCGAGATGTTTTTGACTGCTGCGGCCAGGTCACTTGGAATTTGAAGGTGTGGTTGGATCCGTTGGAAAGATGGCGCAGTTATCTTTCCAACAAGTGCTCACACGCCCCAAACGGAGTCCGTTTGCATTCTGTATGCCGTTTTTAAGTCAGAGGGTTCACTGAATGTCGAGTGGAATCCCTTGGCATTCCCACCTTGCTTTATTGCTCTTGTTGGTGAGTTAATACCTCCAAGCTGCTGCATGCCCAAGTTCCTAAGTACAAGACTATTATTAGGCAGTGGTCTATTCTCATAATTTGAATGATGTAACCCGAGAAACGAATTCACCTGATAGTTTAATTGGTCCTTGAATCGTTGGCTGCTGGCCGTAGTCTTTGGTCGTTGCTCCCTTGGATGTATCCGATGTGGTGATGTCCACATCATCCTCCCCTTCTTGCATTTGAGTCGTCCTCGACTCAAGCTCATTGTTCTCTCCAAGGAATGGCTTTAGATCTGAAACATTAAAGGTGGGACTAATCCCAAATTCTGCAGGTAATTCAAGCTTATAAGCATTATCATTAATTCGCTCCAGCACTTTGAAAGGACCATCAGCTCTAGGCATCAATTTTGACTTTCGCAGTTCAGGAAATCTTTCTTTTCTTAAATGCAACCAAACAAGATCACCGGGTTCAAATGTCATTTCCTTTCTACCATTGTTTGCAGCAATTCTATATTTTTCCGTCATTCGTTCGATGTTTTCTTTTGTGGTTTCATGAAATTTTATAACAAATTCAGCACGCTTCTTGGCATCAAAATTTACCTTCTCCGAAGATGGTAAAGGTAAAAGATCGATTGGAGCACGAGGGTTAAAGCCATATACCACCTGAAAAGGGGTCATCTTCGTAGTTGAGTGCAATGATCGGTTGTAGGCGAATTCCACATGTGGAAGACATTCTTCCCACATTTTCAAATTCTTCTTAAGTATAGCTCGCAGCATGGTTGACAAGGTTCTGTTCACCACTTCAGTTTGTCCATCAGTTTGGGGGTGACACGTAGTTGAGAACAGCAACTTTGTGCCTAATTTGCTCCATAAGGTTCTCCAAAAGTGACTTAAAAACTTTGCATCACGATCTGAAACAATAGTGGAGGGCATACCATGCAAACGAACAATTTCTTTGAAAAATAGGTCAGCAATGTGAGTGGCATCATCAGTTTTGTGACATGGAATGAAATGTGCCATTTTTGAGAATCTATCGACCACAACAAAAACACTATCCCTCCCCTTCTTCGTTCGAGGCAATCCTAGAACAAAGTCCATAGATATATCCTCCCAAGGAATGTTAGGAACAGGAAGAGGCATATACAAACCATGTGGATTAAGCCGAGACTTAGCTTTTTGGCATGTGGTACAGCGTGCAACAAAACGTTCGACATCACGTCTCATCTTTGGCCAAAAGAAATGTTCAGCTAGAACGTCTTCCGTCTTCTTTGCTCCAAAGTGTCCCATCAATCCTCCTCCATGAGCCTCCTGTAACAGTAAAAGACGAACAGAACTAGCTGGAATGCACAGCTTGTTAGCCCTAAACAGGAACCCATCATTGTTCACAAATTTGTTCCAGCTTCTTCCCTCTTTACAATTCAGCAAAGCATCCTTAAAGTCATCATCATGAGCATAAAGTTCTTTTATTGTTTCTAGGCCAAAAATACGACAATCAAGTTGAGACATCATCACATAACGCCTAGACAAAGCATCGGCAATCACATTATCCTTTCCCTTTTTGTGTTTGATGATATAAGGAAATGATTCAATGAATTCAACCCATTTTGCGTGTCTCACGGTTCAGCTTGCTTTGGCTCCTAATATGCTTGAGAGATTCATGATCAGAATGGATAACAAACTCCTTAGGCCATAAGTAGTGTTGCCACGTCTCTAAAGAACGAACAAGTGCATACAATTCCTTATCATATGTGGAATAATTAAGAACAGGTCCATTAAGTTTCTCGCTGAAATATGCAACGGGTTTACCTTCTTGTAGCAGCACACCTCCGATGCCAATACCACTAGCATCACATTCAAGTTCAAAGGTCTTACCAAAATCAGGAAGCTGAAGTAGTGGTGCACTTGTGAGCTTTTCCTTTAAAGTGTTGAAGGCATTCTCTTGTGCTTGCCCCCAAGAGAACACTACTCCCTTCTTTGTCAACTCGTTCAGAGGTGCAGCAATTGAGCTGAAATCCTTCACAAAGCGGCGATAAAATCCGGCAAGTCCGTGAAAACTCCGCACTTGTGTGACTGTTTTAGGAGTCGGCCAACTCTTGATGGCTTCAATCTTGGCTTGATCTACCTCGATTCCCTGTGGTGTAACAACATAGCCAAGAAAAGAGACTCGATCGGTGCAAAAGGTGCACTTCTCGAGGTTACCAAACAAACGTGCATTTCTTAAGGCACTAAAAACAGCACGTAAATGTTCATGATGTTCCGAAAGCGACTTGCTGTAAATCAAGATATCATCAAAATAGACCACCACAAATTTTCCAATAAAGGGACGCAAAACTTCATTCATCAACCGCATGAATGTACTAGGTGCATTAGTTAAACCAAAGGGCATCACTAACCACTCATACAATCCAAATTTAGTTTTAAACGCAGTTTTCCATTCATCCCCAAGTTTCATTCTGATTTGGTGGTATCCACTTCTCAAGTCAACTTTAGAGAACACAGTAGAGCCGCTTAATTCATCTAGCATGTCTTCCAACCTAGGAATAGGGTGGCGATACCTAACAGTGATATTATTGATAGCTCTACAATCCACGCACATACCGCCAAGATCCATCTTTCTTAGGCACTAAAAGCACAGGAACAGCACAAGGACTCAGGCTCTCGCGTACGTACCCTTTGTCAAGCAACTCCTGAATTTGGTGTTGAATCTCCTTAGTCTCCTCAGGATTGGTCCTATATGCTGCCCGGTTTGGCAACGAGGCTCCAGGAATCAAATCGATTTGATGCTCAATTCCTCGAATTGGTGGTAGCCCCGGGGGCAGCTCAGCTGGGAAAACATCTTCATATTCCTGCAAAATGTTAGCAACAGCAAGAGGCAAAGAAGCAGGCATATCATCTAGAGCAAACAAAGCTTCTTTGCAAACCAAAGCATGGCATTCAGCATTTTTTTCAATCACATCATTCAAATCAGATTTTGTGGCTAACATGACAGCACCCTTTAACTTGATTTCAGGTTTCCTCAGATTAGTCTCTCTCTTTTTAGGTGTATCATTCTCATTTTGCACTCTTTTCCCTTTCTCTCTTTCAGCTCTCTCAAGATCATCTTTCAAAATGGCAGCAGGAGACATTGGTTCCAACACAATTTTCTTTTCACGATGCATGAGAGTGTATTGATTAGTCCTACCATGGTGGGTAACATTTTTGTCATATTGCCAAGGTCTACCTAGCAGCAAGGAGCAAGCTTGCATAGGTACTACATCGCAATCAGCATGGTCATGATAAGAACCGAGGGAAAAGTGTAGTCTCACCATCCTTGTTACCTTGATTTTTCCACTGGAGTTGAACCATTGAATGTAGTAGGGATGTGGATGTTGTGTTGTGGTCAAGCCAAGCTTCTCGACCATCTCCATGCTAGCAAGATTGTTGCAGCTACCACCATCAATGATCACTCGAACCGAACGCTCCTTGATGACAAACTTGGTTTGGAACAAGTTGTGGCGTTGGTTTTGTTCAGCGCGCTCCATCTGGGCGCTAAGCACACGCTTCACAATGATACTCATGTACTTATCCAACATTTCAGCGTCCAAATGCTCCTCTTCTTGCTCGCCATCACTTTCTTGTCTTGTAAGGTTAGTGGTATCCAAAGCACGTTCATCCTCAATATCACTAGCAGAAGTGTACTCACCATCTTCCCTTACAATCAGAACGCGCTGACTTGGACAATCTCGCATGAAGTGCCCAAATCCTTTGCATTTGTGGCATTGCACGTCACGTGTGCGACCGGTGGAAGCAACTGAAGCAGCACTCTGGGCAGGGGCTTGAATGGTCGCTGACTTGCTTGTTTCGGAACTCGGTAGGAGTCGAAGAAGTGGTCGGGGCAGCAGAACGTCCATGATTGGTAGATGAAGTTGTACGTCCAGCGAAGGAAGTAGATGGTGCTTTGGATCGCTCTTGATTCGGTCGTGTGGATGAAGATCCTCCAAATTGGCTTCTCATTTTGGTTTGCCGACCCTGTACTTCCCTTTCAGCTTTACAAGCAAGATGAAACAAGCAGTGATAGAGTTGTATTCTTTGTAATCAAGGATGTCCTGAATCTCTCGGTTAAGCCCTCCCAAGAACCTAGCCATCAAAGCATCACCATTCTCTTCTAAATTACAGCGTAGCATGCCAATTTGCAATTCTTGATAGTATTCTTCTACAGATTTATTGCCTTGGTTTAGACGCTGCAGTTTGTTCAGTAAATCACGAGCATAATATGAAGGGACAAATCTGCTTCTCATTAGTTGTTTTAAGGCATCCCATGTTCTAGGTAAGTTGGCACGAGTTCTACGAGTCTCACTCCACCAAATTGAGGCAAAAGCAGTAAACTCACTAGTGGCAGCCCTAACTTTTCTATCTTCAGGAAAATCATAGCATGCAAATTTTTGTTCTACAGCTAGCTCCCAATCAAGATAAGCATCAGGGTTATATTTGCCATCAAACGGAGGTATTGTGAATTTAATGTTGGCTATGTGCTCATTACATACCTCTCGATGTTCTTGCTGATTTCTACCCATACCTTGCCGATTGTGTCGAAGTCGCCGATGGTCTCGATCATTGTTGATGTTGAACCCTTCATCATCTTCAGTGTCGGCAACATAGTCTTCTTCTTCTTCTATCACATTTGCCCTTGCACGAGCAGCGTGTCGTGGTTGGCGTCTAGGTGCGCCATCTTGTTGTCTTGCATTATCGGCCACATTTTCAGCAAGTGGCGGTTGTGGTTCTTCAAGGCGGTCAACTCGATCGCGGAGGACAGCAAGGTTGTTGTTGATGTCGGCCAAGGCTCTATCATGATTTGTGGCATGCCCATTGAGCAAGCGATTAAAGTATTGTAGGAGCCGCCTTGACCTAGGTGTGAGAT
Source organism: Raddia guianensis (assembly GCA_036346415.1). NCBI lineage: Eukaryota > Viridiplantae > Streptophyta > Magnoliopsida > Poales > Poaceae > Raddia > Raddia guianensis. Next base: position 53,813,430 of record CM070536.1, read on the forward strand.
TTGCTTCTTCATTCTCCTCTTGGATTTCGTTATCTGCCATGGTTAGTAGTAAACAGGAAAACACACAAAAATAAGTATGCTCCTATCACTACTAGGTGGTGGATTTGGCAAGGCTCTCACGATCACACTGACACCATCATCTCGTTCTTACAAGTTCTTACCAGCAAGTAGGGAGGTGCAATCGGTGGGGGTTCATGATAAACCAAGTTTACAAGGTGGCAAAGCGATCACAAGGTCCTGCACCTTTGTGGTCAGAAGAAGTGTGGAGCTCGGCAGGTAATATATAGTAGCAAATGAGAGACAATTAGCTAATTTCAGATTTGCACAATTTGAATAAGTGTTCAACCTAGCACATAGCCTATGTTGCTGAACAAACAAAGATTTATAATAGGCTTAAGCAAATATGTGGGTATGAAAACAAGTGCTAGACACTCAGCAAGTCATGGATTTGCACTATGGAACAAGAAAACACAAGATAGATCAAACTTTGCAGTTCACTGTTTTTCTGCCCACAGAACAGCAGGTTGGTATTTTGGCCGTAACTCTTTGTCAGGTGCCTTTTTGCTTATGAAATTTTTTACACTTCTTCCTGACGACTTTTTCAACAACCTTTGTTTTGGGCCAACTTTCTAAAAACGAACAGCGAAATTCGCACAAAATTCACAAGTGAACTGATCTGCAGATTTCAGGACAGCAACAAGGTCTGAATCAAACATCCATAACTCCTTGGTTTTTTCATGTATGGGGTTGAAAATTGGTAGGATGATAGAACAACAAGTCTGGAAACTTCTCCTTTTGGTTTCACTCAAAAAGGATTAGGGAATAGGGAGATATGGCGTTTTTAGCGGCAGCTGCAGAAATGGGAAATTTCTGGCCGAGGTTGGTCTTTTGTTTTGGGTGTGATAGGTGGAATTTGGTACGGGGAGATGAACAAGACGATGAACAGCAACAAGGCAACACTAGAACGAACACAAACTCAAATTAACAAACTGAAATAACCAATTGAAATGGCACAAAGGGGCTTGGACAGCGGGTAAACAATCTTTTTGTATGGCAAATTTTCTGGACTATGGGAAGAACACACACTAACAAAGATACAAGATCTCACCAGGCAACCGGAAGCTCTGATACCAAATAATGGGCTCTCGGGTGGCCCGATCTTCTGGTGAGAAGGATAAATCGATTTGGGCGGAGAGGTGACTTTGACGAACCGGCTTCCAGCCACGCAAGGACAGGGCCCGACGATCGCTAAACCACCAAACCTACTTGTTATCAACCACGCCAAACGCGATTGACCTGACCACGAAGGTCTATCCCTGCATGCAATCGAGAACAAGCAAGAACAAGTGAAAAGCAATCTGAAATTGCAGATATGATTAAGCTCACAAACGATAGAGTTGAGGTTCTGAAGCTCGGAATCGATTGGTCAACCGACACAAGGGATTTCGAGGATGTTTCTCCAAACATGAAGACAACAACAATTAAACAAAACCTAGGGAGAAAAGGGAGAGGCTTGTCCAATATATAGAGAAGGGAGATGACTCTAGGAGGTGTTCTCACGAGCAGGAATACATGGGCACTCAGCCCAAAATAATGGTGACACAGCACCCAAGAAGAGCAAAAGACTGGTTCTGTTCGCGAGATGTTTTTGACTGCTGCGGCCAGGTCACTTGGAATTTGAAGGTGTGGTTGGATCCGTTGGAAAGATGGCGCAGTTATCTTTCCAACAAGTGCTCACACGCCCCAAACGGAGTCCGTTTGCATTCTGTATGCCGTTTTTAAGTCAGAGGGTTCACTGAATGTCGAGTGGAATCCCTTGGCATTCCCACCTTGCTTTATTGCTCTTGTTGGTGAGTTAATACCTCCAAGCTGCTGCATGCCCAAGTTCCTAAGTACAAGACTATTATTAGGCAGTGGTCTATTCTCATAATTTGAATGATGTAACCCGAGAAACGAATTCACCTGATAGTTTAATTGTCGTGCGCGGGCTCGGGTAATTGGTCCTTGAATCGTTGGCTGCTGGCCGTAGTCTTTGGTCGTTGCTCCCTTGGATGTATCCGATGTGGTGATGTCCACATCATAAGACATATGTTTCGGGAGTTTCAGACCGTCCCGTCACTGCTCGAAACTTGAAGCAAACCGAGTCCCTAGGGTGCAATTAATGCACCAGTTCTGGCGGCCGAAATCACGGTGGAATTTTTCGCGACAAACGTGCCGAATACTCCTCGATGCACGAAAGACGCATTTTTGGGGTTTTTCAGACCGTTCCATCACTGCTTGAAAATTGGTGAAAACGGAGTCCCTGGTTTGCAATTAATGCACCAGTCCTGGCGGCCGAAATCGCGTTGGAGTTTCTCGCGACGAACGTGCCCAATCCTCATCTATACATGTAAGACTTATGTTTGTGTAGTTTCAGACCATTCCGTCACTACTCGAAACTTGAAGCAAACCGAGTCCCTCGGTGCTATTAATGCTCCAGTTCTGGCGCCGAAATTGCGGTGGAGTTTTCCACAACGAACGTGCCCAGTCCTCCTCGCAGCACGAGAGAGTCATGTTTGGGGAGTTTCAGACCGTTCCGTCACTGCTCGAAAATTGAAGCTAGCCGAGTCCCTTGGGTGCAATTAATGCACCAGTTCTGGCGGCCGAAATCACGGTGGAGTTTTTCCCAACGAAAGTGCCCAATCCTCATATTTGCATGTAAGACTGATGTTTGGGGAGTTTCAGACCGTTCCGTCACTGCTCGAAACCTGAAGCAAGCCGAGTCCCTGGGGTGCAATTAATGCACCGATTACGCGGCGAAATCACGATGGAGTTTTTCACGACGAACGTGCCCAATCCTCATTGATGCACGAAAGACTCATGTTTGGGGTTTTTCAGACCGTTCCGTCACTGCTCGAAAATTGGTGCAAACCGAGTCCCTGTGGTGCAATTAAAGTACCTGTTCTGGCGGCCGAAATTACGGTGGAGTGTTTCGCGACGAACGTGCCCAGTCCTCCTCGTTGCTCAAGAGACTCTTGTTTGGGGAGTTTTAGACCGTTCCGTCACTGCTCGAAAATTGAAGCAAACCGAGTCCCTGGGGTGCAACTAATGCACCAGTTCTGGCGGCCGAAATCACGGTGGAGTTTTTCGCGGCGAACGTGACCAATCCTCATCTTTGCATGTAAGACATATGTTTGGGGAGTTTCAGACAGTCCCGTCACTGCTCAAAACTTGAAGCAAACCGAGTCCCTAGGGTGCAATTAATGCACCAGTTCTGGCGGCCGAAATCACGATGGAGTTTTTCACGACGAACGTGCCCAATCCTCATTGATGCACGAAAGACTCATGTTTGGGGTTTTTCAGACCGTTCCGTCACTCCTCGAAAATTGGTGCAAACCGAGTCCCTGTGGTGCAATTAAAGTACCTGTTCTGGCGGCCGAAATTACGGTGGAGTGTTTCGCGACGAACGTGCCCAGTCCTCCTCGTTGCTCAAGAGACTCTTGTTTGGGGAGTTTTAGACCGTTCCGTCACTGCTCGAAAATTGAAGCAAACCGAGTCCCTGGGGTGCAACTAATGCACCAGTTCTGGCGGCCGAAATCACGGTGGAGTTTTTCGCGGCGAACGTGACCAATCCTCATCTTTGCATGTAAGACATATGTTTGGGGAGTTTCAGACAGTCCCGTCACTGCTCAAAACTTGAAGCAAACCGAGTCCCTAGGGTGCAATTAATGCACCAGTTCTGGCGGCCGAAATCACGGTGGAATTTTTCGCGACAAACGTGCCGAATACTCCTCGATGCACGAAAGACGCATGTTTGGGGTTTTTCAGACCGTTCCGTCACTGCTCGAAAATTGGTGAAAACGGAGTCCCTGGTGTGCAATTAATGCACCAGTTCTGGCGGCCGAAATCACGTTGGAGTTTCTCACGACGAACGTGCCCAATCCTCATCTATACAGGTAAGACTTATGTTTGTGGAGTTTCAGACCGTTCCGTCACTGCTCGAAACTTGAAGCAAACCGAGTCCCTCGGTGCTATTAATGCTCCAGTTCTGGCGGCCGAAATCACGGTGGAGTTTTTCACAGCGAACGTGCCCAATCCTCATCTTTGCATGTAAGACTGATGTTTGGGGAGTTTCAGACCGTTCCGTCACTGCTCGAAACCTGAAGCAAGCCGAGTCCCTCGGGTGCAATTAATGCACCAGTTCTGGCGGCCGAAATCACGATGGAGTTTTTCACGACGAACGTGCCCAATCCTCATTGATGCACGAAAGACTCATGTTTGGGAGTTTTTCACGACGAACGTGCCCAATCCTCATTGATGCACGAAAGACTCATGTTTGGGGTTTTTCAGACCGTTCCGTCACTGCTCGAAAATTGGTGCAAACCGAGTCCCTGTGGTGCAATTGAAGCACCTGTTCAAGCGGCCGAAATCACGGTGGAGTGTTTCACGACGAACGGGCCCAGTCCTTCTCGTTGCTCAAGAGACTCTTGTTTGGGGAGTTTTAGACCGTTCCGTCACTGCTCGAAAATTGAAGTAAACCGAGTCCCTGGGGTGCAACTAATGCACCAGTTCTGGCGGCCGAAATCACGGTGGATTTTTTCCCGGCGAACGTGCCCAATCCTCATCTTTGCATGTAAGACATATGTTTGGGGAGTTTCAGACCGTCCCGTCACTGCTCGAAACTTGAAGCAAACCGAGTCCCTAGGGTGCAATTAATGCACCAGTTCTGGCGGCCGAAATCACGGTGGAATTTTTCGCGACAAACGTGCCGAATACTCCTCGATGCACGAAAGACGCATATTTGGGGTTTTTCAGACCGTTCCATCACGGCTCGAAAATTGGTGAAAACGGAGTCCCTGGTGTGCAATTAATGCACCAGTTCTGGCGGCCGAAATCACGTTGGAGTTTCTCGCGACGAACGTGCCCAATCCTCATCTATACATGTAAGACTTATGTTTGTGGAGTTTCAGACCGTTCCGTCACTGCTCGAAACTTGAAGCAAACCGAGTCCCTCGGTGCTATTAATGCTCCAGTTCTGGCGCCGAAATCACGGTGGAGTTTTCCGCGACGAACGTGCCCAGTCCTCCTCACAGCACGAGTAATGAGGACATTCCTAGCATTCACTCATCTCCAAATGAAATTACACTTGATATAGCTGGTCCAATTACAAGGAGTAGAGCTAAACAATTGGGGAAGGAAATTCATTCTCAGGTGAACGCTGACCTTATGTTTAATAATCAGATTACATTGAATGAACCTATGCTTTTGAGTACTTGTTTCAATGTTCTTAGGAATGATGGAGTGCACGAACAAGCATGGGATGATGATGAATTCTGCCCGCCAAATATATGCAAGGAACCTGGACGTGCATGAGAGAGGAAAGACCATTCAGCTACCATGAATATCAGCCGCTGAAGTGCAAGCAAATAAATCGGGAGTTAGGAATGCATGCAACCAGCAACTGGGTTGCTGTCCACACACGCTCCAGCATGCATGCAGAGAATACCAACCAGCCCGGCGTCCCAATAGGCTTGGTTATTAATAGAAGTAGTGCTGCAACTTCCCACTACATGTTCTCAATTATTTTTCACCAAACTGAAACTCCACTAGTGCTATATATCCCTGTAATGGAGGACGTGAACAGGAACTCGTGATTGTAATTTTCAGAAATACCAACTCTTGGAATTCTTATTCCTGCGTGAGTCTTGAGAGGCTTGCAAACTTGTTCTTTCGATTCCTGAGGGAGTTGTAGAACGCCGAACTGCGGTTCACCCAGTTTGTGCCTTCACGTCTATACGGCGTGATTGCGTGTGCTGTTCGTCTGTACGTGGAAGGGTGATTGTCTCGGTAGTTCGTCGCGTGGATAGCCTCGCGGTGCACTGTCTCTTCACCAGGTCACGCAGCGACAAGTTATCAAGTTTGCGGATCCTACGAGAAGATCGGGCCACACAACTTGCTACACGCGTTGCAGAGGCGTGTGCATATCATCTGGTATCAGAGCCTCCGTTTCCTCAGTAGGATTGTTCTTGTTTTTGGTAGGATAGAGTTTATATACCTACTGTCCACTAATAGCCAAAAAGAAAACCTACAGCCCAAATTCATACGTGCTACTGATTTTGTAGTTTGCTTTATCGAGTTTTAATCCTTTAAGATTTGTCTAGTTGTTGAATTTTTTTTTTCTTTTTCTCTTTCTTTTCCACATCGTTCTAGTTGTTATCTTTGTTCTAATCATCAAATCGCTTGCTGCAAGTACCCACCCATCCCACCCTTGTCCTGCGCCATCCATCTTAGTTGATCCTTATGCGCCCCTTTAGTTGAAAGTTGTGCTGTGTTTGTCACAAAGGTTAAAAGAAAAGATGTATATGGGTCAAAAGAAAGACTGAAAACCACGAGTTCTTGCTCAAAAAAAAAAAAAAAAAAAAAAAAAAAAGAGAGAATTGTGTTCAGCACACCCAAAGGGGTTTGGGCAGCAACAAGTTTCGGTTGGTACAATTGGTGTTCATCTCTCCACTTCCTACATCTTATTTCTACATCTTTGCGCATCTTTTCCTTTATATTCAGCAACTTAGACTTGTGTTCTTGGATTATTATTCGGTTTTGCATCACTACATTTCAGCGCATTCCACTTACATATTATCCCACCAAGCTCCACTTACAAGCACCGTGAGTTGTTGCACTGTCGGCGCTGTTATAATCACTCTTCCACTACAGATTGCAGCCACGGTTCTTCCTCTTTTCAGGGAGAGAAAGAACTTGTTTTGTAAGTGGTGAGGGAGTGATTCCACATATTCATTGTCCTATTATTTTTGTCTCCTTATTACTAACATGGCTGGTGCTGAAGACTCTTCTTCCCATACTGTTTCTACTCAAGAGATTCAGGAGGTGCGTGAACAAATGCGTCAACTGATGCAAGGAATGCAACAACTTCAGCAAGCCTTTCAGCAACAGCTTGGGGAACCTCCACCTCATGATAATGAGGATGATGATCACCATGGTGGTGGCCGTGGTGGTGGCCGTGGCCGAGGATTTGCTGCTGGTTTTGATAACTTTGCAGGTGGCCGTGGCCGAGGATTTGCTGCTGGTTTTGGTCGTGCACGACGTGTTCCTGTTGGTGATCCTGCTAATTTTGATGCTGAAACGTTTTCAAATTATAGTGCTGAACATGGAGGTGATCACCGTCGGCGTCATCCTGAACGACGTCACAATGATGATGGTTTGAACAAGGTTAAAGTTTCCATTCCTCCATTCAGCGGCAAGGAGAATGCTGATGATTATTTTGAATGGGAAACCAAAGTGGAGCAAATATTTGATTTGTATGACTACCCTGCTGAAAAGAAGGCAAAGCTTGCAGCCATTGAGTTCAAAGGCTATGCCATAACTTGGTGGAATCAGATCCGTACTGAATATCATAGAGTTGGGCATGACCGTATAACTTGGGAAGACATGAAGAGGGAAATGAGACGTCGTTTTGTTCCTGCATATTATTCTCGTGATCTACATTTGAAGCTGAAACGTCTTGTGCAAGGTACTCGCAGTGTTGATGAATATTTTCAGGAATTGGAAATGTGCTTACTTCGTACAGGGATAACTGAGGATGAGGAATCAACAATGGCTCGGTTTCTGGTGGGCCTCAATAAACCCATTGCTGATAAAGTGGATATGACAAATTACACCTGTCTCACCGAGTTGGTTCATTTTGCAAAGAGGGCTGAAAGGCACATTGCTACGTCTTACAAATACAATGCTTCCTGGCGTCATTCCCAACAGCAAGGGGATGTCACGCCTCAATTCCAACAGCAAGGAGCTGCAACGCCCAACTCCTCATCTCGTGGAGCAAATAGATCTATTCCAACTTCTTCCAAACAATTGGATGCGAAAGGTAAAGCTGTGAGTTCAAATCAGCCCACTTCTTCTACTGCAGCCACCCAACGCAAGATAAGCAAGATTGAGTGTTTTAAGTGTGGTGGTCATGGGCATAAGCAAGCTGAATGTCCCAATCGTCGTACTATTATTGCACTTGCTGATGGTTCTTATGACTCACAAAGTGAAGAGGAGGACGAGTTTATCAATAAATTTGCAGATCTTAATCTTGACACTTGTGAGTATTCAGCAGAGGATGGTACATTTGAGCTAGGTCTGAATTGTTTAGCCATTCAACTTATTCCAACTTTTGCTCACAATGACATATTACATGATGTAGTTTCTCCATCTTCCGACGAGATTACTAGTGCTGATTTTGATAAGTTGCTTGCTGATTTTCCTGATTTGAAGCCTTCTATAATGAACACACCATCTCCTTCTTTGGTGGTTAGGCGAGTTCTTTCCACTCAATTTGTTGCTGCTGAACAAGGACAACGCCATAATTTGTTTCAATCCCGATGCAAAGTGAAAGGACAAGTGTGCCGTTTCATCATAGATGGTGGGAGCTGCAATAATATTGTTAGTGCTTTGCTTGTTGAGAAGCTTGGTTTGCAGCCACGTCGCCACCCACATCCATACCATATGCAATGGTTAAATAATTCTGGGACAGTTAAGGTTTCGGCCATGATTCGTTTGTCATTTTCCATTGGTGATTATCATGCAGAGGTTGATTGTGATATTGTCCCCATGCAAGCATGCCATTTGCTGCTGGGTCGGCCCTGGCAATTTGATGTGGACTCGGTGCATTTTGGACGGTCTAACAAATACACTTTCATTCACAATGCCAAGAAGGTGGTTCTTGTTCCATTATCTCCAGAAGAGATACATACTTCAGATATGGCTCGCAAGAAAAGAGAGGAATCTGACAAAAGAAAATTGAGTGAGATCCCCAACCCTAGTAAGGGAGAGAGTTCTAACCCATCCAGCCACATAAAGCCTCATACCACCCTTACCCCTAAACAACCACGCCACACTGAGTGTCTCTTTGTGAGCAAGAGTGATTTGAGAGAAGTGAGAAACACCACAGCTCCATTCTTTGTGCTCTTGCACAAGGAGGTCCTACTTTCAACTAACGATTTACCTTCATCGCTGCCTAGTGTTGTTCTTGATCTCTTACAGGATTTCAAAGATGTTTTTCCCGATGAGATACCAGCTGGACTTCCTCCACTCCGTGGAATTGAGCATCAAATTGATTTGGTACCAGGTGCTTCTCTTCCAAATCGTCCAGCCTACCACACTAATCCCGAAGAGACCAAGGAAATTCAGCGACAGGTAAAAGAGCTTTTGGACAAAGGGTATGTTCGTGAATCCCTATCACCATGTGCTGTTCCCGTTCTTTTAGTCCCAAAGAAAGATGGCTCTTGGCGCATGTGTGTTGATTGTCGTGCTATCAATGCTATAACTGTTCGATATCGCCATCCCATTCCACGACTTGATGACATGTTAGATGAATTGAGTGGTTCCATCATTTTCACCAAGATTGATTTGCGTAGTGGCTATCATCAAATCCGCATGAAACTTGGTGATGAATGGAAAACAGCGTTTAAAACTAAAATTGGTCTCTATGAATGGCTTGTGATGCCATTTGGCTTGACAAATGCTCCTTCAACTTTTATGCGCTTAATGAATCATGTTTCTGAGCTTTCATTGGCAAGTTTGTAGTTGTTTATTTTGATGATATTCTGATCTATAGCAAATCATTTGATGAACATCTTGATCATATCCGTCAAGTACTTGCAGTTTTGAGGGAAGAGAAATTGTATGGCAATATTGCTAAGTGCACCTTTTGCACAGACCGTGTTGTTTTCCTTGGCTTTGTTGTTTCCGCAGATGGTATTCAGGTTGATGAAGAGAAGGTTAAAGCAATAAAGGATTGGCCTACACCGGCAAATGTGAGCCAAGTTCGAAGCTTTCATGGTCTTGCAAGTTTCTATAGGCGTTTTGTTAAAGATTTCAGCACTCTCGCTGCACCCCTTAACAATCTCACAAAGAAGGATGTTCCATTCAAGTGGGGACATGACGAAGATCAAGCATTTCATACGCTGAAAACAAAGCTTTGTGAAGCACCGCTGCTACAACTTCCTGATTTTGGTAAGACATTTGAGATCGAATGTGATGCAAGTGGTATTGGCATAGGAGGTGTACTGCTGCAAGAAGGTAAACATGTTGCCTATTTTTTCTGAAAAGCTAAATGGTCCACATCTGAATTACTCGGTTTATGACAAAGAGCTTTATGCCTTAGTTCGTGTTTTGGAAGTTTGGCAACATTACTTGTTACCTAAAGAATTTGTAATCCATTCTGATCATGAAGCTTTGAAATATCTTAAAAGCCAAGGCAAGCTGAACCGTCGACATGCTAAATGGATTGAGTTCATTGAAACGTTTCCCTATGTTGTCAAACATAAGCGTGGTTAAGATAACATTGTTGCCGATGCCTTGTCTAGAAGATGTGCGTTGATTACACAACTAGATACAAAAGTACTTGGTTTGGAGTCCATTAAAACACTTTATGCTGTTGATGCTGATTTTAAAGAACCTTTCTCTCGTTGCATTGATGGCAACGGTTGGGATAAATATTATGTGCATGATGGCTTCTTGTTTCGGACTAACAAAATATGCATTCCAGCTTGTTCGATTCGTCACGTTCTTTTGCAGGAAGCACATGCAGGTGGACTCGCTGGTCATTTTGGTGTCAAAAAGACATTGGACATGCTCTCTGATCATTTCTTTTGGCCACATATGCGACGTGATGTCCAGCGGCACGTTGGGTGCTGCATCGTTTGCTTGAAAGCTAAGTCCCGCCTCAATCCCCATGGTTTATATACTCCATTACCTATTCCACATGTACCTTGGGAAGATATATCTATGGACTTTGTTCTGGGGTTACCTCGGTCTCAGAGGGGGAGGGATTCTATTTTTGTTGTTGTAGATCGCTTTTCTAAAATGGCACATTTTATCCCATGTCATAAGAGCAATGATGCTTCACACGTTGCTGATTTGTTTTTCAGGGAGATCGTTCGTTTACATGGAGTTCCAAAGACTATTGTTTCAGACCGGGATACAAAATTTCTCAGCTACTTTTGGAAGACATTGTGGGCTAAGCTTGGCACAAAGTTGTTATTTTCAACCACTTGTCATCCACAAACGGATGGGCAAACTGAAGTTGTTAACCGTACCTTGTCAACCATGTTGCGTGCTGTGTTGAAAAAGAATTTGAAGCTCTGGGAAGACTGCCTTCCACATGTTGAATTTGCTTATAACAGGGCAGTCCATTCTACAACCAACTCTTGTCCATTTGAAATTGTTTATGGGTTTAAACCGCATACTCCCATGGATCTTTTGCCTTTACCATTACAGGAACAAGTTAACTTGGATGCCACGAAAAGATCGGATTTTATCAAGCGGTTACATGCGGAGACAAGAAAGAATATTGAGAAGAAATCAGCACAATATGCAAAGCAAGCAAACAAAGGTAAGAAGAAGGTTACATTTCAGCCAGGAGATCTTGTATGGTTGCATCTACGCAAGGATCGTTTTCCCCAACAACGTAAGAGTAAGTTATCTCCTCGGGGTGATGGTCCGTTCAAGGTTCTCCAACAGATAAATGATAATGCTTACAAACTTGAACTGCCACCTGAATATTCCAATGTGAGTACCACATTCAATGTCAAAGACTTGCTTCCATTTGCTGGTAAGCTTGAGTCGAGGACGACTCCTTCTCAAGAGGGGGAGGCTAATGAGGACATTCCTAGCATTCACTCATCTCCAAATGAAATTACACTTGATATAGCTGGTCCAATTACAAGGAGTAGAGCTAAACAATTGGGGAAGGAAATTCATTCTCAGGTGAACGCTAACCTTATGTTTAATAATCAGATTACATTGAATGAACCTATGCTTTTGAGTACTTGTTTCAATGTTCTTAGGAATGATGGAGTGCACGAACAAGCATGGGATGATGATGAATTCTGCCCGCCAAATATATGCAAGGAACCTGGACGTGCATGAGAGAGGAAAGACCATTCAGCTACCATGAATATCAGCCGCTGAAGTGCAAGCAAATAAATCGGGAGTTAGGAATGCATGCAACCAGCAATTGGGTTGCTGTCCACACACGCTCCAGCATGCATGCAGAGAATACCAACCAGCCCGGCGTCCCAATAGGCTTGGTTATTAATAGAAGTAGTGCTGCAACTTCCCACTACATGTTCTCAATTATTTTTCACCAAACTGAAACTCCACTAGTGCTATATATCCCTGTAATGGAGGACGTGAACAGGAACTCGTGATTGTAATTTTCAGAAATACCAACTCTTGGAATTCTTATTCCTGCGTGAGTCTCGAGAGGCTTGCAAACTTGTTCTTTCGATTCCGAAGGGAGTTGTAGAACGCCGAACTGCGGTTCACCCAGTTTGTGCCTTCACGTCTATCTGGCGTGATTGTGGGCTGTTAAATGTCTGTACGTGGAAGGGTGATTGTCTCGGTAGTTCGTCGCGTGGACAGCCTCGCGGTGCACTGTCTCTTCACCAGGTCACGCAGCGACAAGTTATCAAGTTCGCGGATCCTATGAGAAGATCAGGCCACACAACTTGCTACACGCGTTGCATAAGCGTGTGCATATCAACGAGAGAGTCATGTTTGGGGAGTTTCAGACCGTTCCGTCAGTGCTCGAAAATTGAAGCAAGCCGAGCCCCTTGGGTGCAATTAATGCACCAGTTCTAGCGACCGAAATCACGGTGGATTTTTTCATGGCGAACGTGCCCAATCCTCATCTTTGCATGTAAGACTGATGTTTGGGGAGTTTCAGACCGTTCCGTCACTGCTCGAAACCTGAAGCAAGCCGAGTCCCTGGGGTGCAATTAATGCACCAGTTCTGGCGGCCGAAATCACGATGGAGTTTTTCACGACGAACGTGCCCAATCCTCATTGTTGCACGAAAGACTCATGTTTGGGATTTTTCAGACCATTCCGTCACTGCTCGAAAATTGGTGCAAACCGAGTCCCTGTGGTGCTATTAAAGCCCCTGTTCTGCCGGCCGAAATCACGGTGGAGTGTTTCGCGATGATCGAGCCCAGTCCTCCTCGTTGCACGAGAGACTCTTGTTTGGGGAGTTTTAGACCGTTCCGTCACTACTCGAAAATTGAAGCAAACCGAGTCCCTGGGGTGCACTAATGCACCAGTTCTGGCGGCCGAAATCACAGTGGAGTTTTTCACAGCGAACGTGCCCAATCCTCATCTTTGGATGTAAGACATATGTTGGGGGAGTTTCAGACCGTCCTGTCACTGCTCGAAACTTGAAGCAAACCGAGTCCCTAGGGTGCAATGAATACACCAGTTCTGGCGGCCGAAATCACGGTGGAATTTTTCGCGGCGAACGTGACCAATCCTCATCATTGCATGTAAGACATATGTTTGGGGAGTTTCAGACCGTCCCGTCACTGCTCGAAACTTGAAGCAAACCGAGTCCCTAGGGTGCAATTAATGCACCAGTTCTGTCGGCCGAAATCACGGTGGAATTTTTCGCGACAAACGTGCCGAATACTCCTCGATGCACGAAAGACGCATGTTTGGGGTTTTTCAGACCGTTCCATCACTGCTCGAAAATTGGTTAAAACGGAGTCCCTGGTTTGCAATTAATGCACCAGTCCTGGCGGTCGAAATCGCGTTGGAGTTTCTCGCGACGAACGTGCCCAATCCTCATCTATACATGTAAGACTTATGTTTGTGTAGTTTCAGACCGTTCCGTCACTACTCGAAACTTGAAGCAAACCGAGTCCCTCGGTGCTATTAATGCTCCAGTTCTGGCGCCGAAATTACGGTGGAGTTTTCCGCGACGAACGTGCCCAGTCCTCCTCGCAGCATGAGAGAGTCATGTTTGGGGAGTTTCAGACCGTTCCGTCACTGCTCGAAAATTGAAGCAAGCCGAGTCCCTTGGGTGCAATTAATGCACCAGTTCTGGCGGCCGAAATCACGGTGGAGTTTTTTCCAGCGAACGTGCCCAATCCTCATCTTTGCATGTAAGACTGATGTTTGGGGAGTTTCAGACCGTTCCGTCACTGCTCGAAACCTGAAGCAAGCCGAGTCCCTGGGGTGCAATTAATGCACCAGTTCTGGCGGCCGAAATCACGATGGAGTTTTTCACGACGAACGTGCCCAATCCTCATTGATGCACGAAAGACTCATGTTTGGGTTTTTTCGGACCGTTCCGTCACTGCTCGAAAATTGGTGCAAACCGAGTCCCTGTGGTGCAATTAAAGCACCTGTTCTGGCGGCCGAAATCACGGTGGAGTGTTTCGCGACGAACGTGCCCAGTCCTCCTCGTTGCACGAGAGACTCTTGTTTGGGGAGTTTTAGACCGTTCCGTCACTGCTCAAAAATTGAAGCAAACCGAGTCCCTGGGGTGCAACTAATGCACCAGTTCTGGCGGCCGAAATCACGGTGGTGTTTTTCGCGGCGAACGTGCCCAATCCTCATCTTTGCATGTAAGACATATGTTAGGGGAGTTTCAGACCGTCCCGTCACTGCTCGAAACTTGAAGCAAACCGAGTCCCTAGGGTGCAATTAATGCACCAGTTCTGGCGGCCGAAATCACGGTGGAATTTTTCGCGACAAATGTGCCGAATACTCCTCGATGCACGAAAGACGCATGTTTGGGGTTTTTAGACCGTTCCGTCACTGCTCGAAAATTGGTGAAAACGGAGTCCCTGGTGTGCAATTTATTGGGTGTTTCAAACGTTTCCGACAATACCCGAAAATTGTTGCAAACTGAGTCCCAGGGGTGCATTTAATGAACCAGTTCTGACCGCCGAAATCACGGTGATGTTTTTCGCGACAAACAAGCCCAATCCTCCGCGTTGTATGTCAGACTAATGTTTTTGGTGTTTCAAACCGTTCCGTTAATGCACGAAAATTGGTGCAAACCGAGTCCCGGGGGTGCATTTAATGCAACAGTTCTGGCCGCCGAAATCATGGTGAAGTTATCCGCGCCGAACATGCCCAACCTCCTCGTTGTATGTAGAACTCATGTGTCCGGGTGTTTCAAGCCGTTCCGTCACTGCACGAAAATCTGTGCAAACCAACGCTAGTGGTTACAATTGATGCACCAGTTTTCCCGGCCGAAATCACGGTGGTGTTTTTCGGGACGAATGTGACCAATCCTCTTCCTTGTACATAAGACTCATGTATAGGGTGTTTCAAACCGTTCCGACACTACAAGAAAGTGTTGCAAACCGAGTCCTGCGGGTGCATTTAATGCACCAGTTCTGGCCACCGAAATCACGGTGAAGTTTTCGCGGCGAGCATGCCCCATCCTTGTCGTTGTAATTAAGACTCATGTTCTGGGTGTTTTAAGCCGTTTCGTCACTGCACGAAAATCTATGCAAACCGATGCCAGTAGTTACAATTGATGGACGAGTTTTGGCGGCCGAAATCACGGTGGAGTTTTTCGCGATGAATGTGACCAATCCTCCTCGTTGTACATAAGACTCATGTATTGGGTGTTTCGAACCGTTCCGACACTACATGAATGTGTTTCAAACAGAGTCCCGGGGGTGCATTTAATACATCAGTTCTGGCTGCCGAAATCATGGTGAAGTTATTCGCGCCGAACAAGCCCAATCCTCCTCGTCGTATGTTGAATTCATGTTCTGGGTGTTTGAAGCCGTTCCGTCGCTGCACGAAAATCTGTGCAAACCAACGCCAGTGTTTAAAATTGATGCACCCGTTTTGGCGGCCGAAATCACGGTATTGTTTTTCGTCACGAATTTGACCAATCCTCTTCGCTGTACATAAGACTCATGTATTGGGTGTTTCAAACCGTTCCGACACTACACGAAAGTGTTGCAGACCGAGTCCTAGAGGTGCATTTATTGCGCTAGTTTGGGCCACCGAAGTCACCGTGAAGTTTTTCACGGCGAGCATGCCTCATCCTCCTCGTTGTAAGTAAGACTCATGTTCTGGGTGTTTTAAGCCGTTCCATCAACAGAGTCCCAGGGGTGCATTTAATGCACCAGGGGTGCATTTAATGCACTAGTTCTGACCGCCGAAATCCATTGGCTCAAGAGGGTGACCCGTAGTTGAAACCTTAGATGGGTATCGGTGTTATCAAAAGGAACTAATGAATCGCATTGTATCGTTACTTGGCCTAGACTCCTACGGAAGAGCTAAAACATAAAAGTACTAGTAGGCTTATTGTGCTTTTGGGTAAAGTTTGCTCAGATATAAAGAGGACATTCCCCAGTTGCCCGGCAACACCGACTTTCAGGTGACATGCACCAAGGCAATGACATGAGCACAAAAGAAAGTAAAGCCACATGACTGATCTCATCAACCATGTCAATCATTTGATATCATCAACTAGCTAGCCCCAACAATCAATCCAATAATTGTGCCTTGATTCCATTAGAGTAATCACATTAGTCATATGGCTACTTTGTAGCGCGTACATGCATACACATACAATACATTTAAATGATACAATAGACATCAAGCTCAGCTAATCCAATTTGCTATGATAATCAGATTAATCCAAAGCGAGGTTGATGTAATTAGTTAGCTTTGAATTTCTAGGACTTGTGCGATCCAAGGCCCACATCATATGTGGTCTGCGCCATCCATGAACCCACATTGTATGTGGCTGATGATTGTCATTGGGTATAATCCCAATAGACTAGAGGTTCACAGTTAGGGTTAGAGGTCGTACGAGCCGTTTAGAACCGGTACAACCACAATGGACTCGGCTGGTCAAAAGGGTTGAGAAGGAGTTTGGTGGTGCCAGCTGGTGGTTGAAGACTTCACCGGGAGTTGGGACAGTTCGATGGGGGTTCTGGACGCGTGAAGATGGTGTGGGAAGGTTCGAGGCCCGGGCTGGTCATGTTCCTGGTTAGCATATGGCAAAACCCTGGTTAGGTTCCGGGTTAGCCTCTGTGTCGAAAACTCGGGGTTTGTATGCACGCCAAAACTTACAAGGAAAGTATCCCACGCAATTTATGGCTGGATCAATACGGATGGCGGGGATTTTTGTGTGACGCTGAAAAGCGCTTTTTTTTTGGGGGAGCAAAACGGAAACCGTGGCTGTTTATGGAAAGAGGCAACAATGGGTAACAGCAACTCAAGAACACGAAGAACTCAGCTGTGACGAAAATGTGACTCGAGCTCGAAACTCTAAGGAAAGACACTAAAACCAGCAACAACACCACGACGCAACGCAAATTCAACAAGAATTAAACCAGATAGTAGTAGTAAAGGCTAAACGGGCTTGGATCAAAGGAAAATCACACGACAAACTGTTTTTTGTGTAGGCAATTTTCTGGACTCTAGGACGAACAAGATGAACTAAACAAAAGAAAAGGGTGTTCTCACCAGTCAACCGTCACTCTGATACCACTTGATGTGCTCTAGGTCGGCCCGATCTTCTGATGAGAACGATACGTTAATTTAGTGTAGTGACGACGCTACCAATCCACGGGATCAGCAACCGAACAATCGCAAAGTCACCACACGAGGCTATCAACCGAGTCAGGCACGATCGATCCTTAAACCTGCTAGCAATCGAGAACAAGCAAGAACAAGTTGAACTGATAAATCACGAAACAAGGGTAAGGTTCTGTTTCTCGTCACGAGTGGTCAAGTCGACACACGCGAACACGAGGAGGGACACACACGGGGTCAACCAAAACACAACAAAACCTAAACGTAGAAAAACTGCGGCGGCCACATATATAGCGGCGGCCAAGGGAGTGGGGCTCCCAAGGGTGCAGCCACCACCAAACCCTAGTGATACATGGGCCATAGGCCCAAAAATACGGTGACGCAGCACCCTGAAATTGTGGTCCGAAATATTGTTCTGCATTTTCCTGTCCCTCTGGAGAGAATCCGGATGTGGGGCCCGATCCATTGGAAAGCTTATCTCCAAATCTTTCCAACGAGTGGTCGTACACCGAAAACGGAGTTCGGGGCCCGAGTTACGCCCGTTTGAAGTTGACGTGCTGCTGGATGGCCGAACAGGGCTTTTTGGCGTCTTGGGCTTCCATGTGGGCCTTCCTTGAGTCATCGAGGCCTCGCGAGTCTTGGACTTGTTGCGCCGCTTCTTCGGAAAAGGTTTGAAAGGCTGGGGTTCTGGATTAAGGCCCCTCGGCAATGAAGATGATGCGGCGTCGGTTGTCGTTGGAGTGGTCGGAGAGGAAGGAGGGGAAGCGGTCACACTGATCGTGTCTACGCTGATGATGTCCTCATCAGTAGCCCAAGGGTTGAGCGCCCCAAACCCTAGCCGTCGCTATATATTCAATAGCCGTCATCGTTACTTGGGTTTTGCTTAGATTATTCTTCCTACACAGTTTCACTGATATTCGATTTGTGGAACCCCAACGTTATGAGGTTAATATCAATTCACAATTCGTGATTGCTTCTTCTTTGTGTTTTCTTGTGTTCTCAATTCGCTTACAGGAACTAGCCTTCGTAGTGAGGTCAACCATATTGGCACGTGGCTGTGAACGAACGGAGACGGTGGTGCTGCGATTACAGGTTTTGATCAGTTCTGGTCGGTAGCCTGAATCGTTTATCTCGAGTTATTCACAAATCAACGTACCTTTACTTGTCGAAAGATCAGAATACCCGTGCCCTCATCAAAGGGGTTTCCAAAATGCTACACTTGTTGGATCAAGTATGGTGAAGATGGCTCTAGCTGACATGGTTAGATTGTCCACACAAGTACGACAATTGCATCAATGGGACATGTGGATGTCTCATATAGATTTGACTGACAGATGAGCCCCACTGGTTTGCTTCATGGATCACATAGGCTCTGACATGGTTGACTACAGACCCGTCACACTAAACCAACCTAACCTAAGCCGATCTAATATGATCCCTCTAATAGTTTTGAAATCTTTGTAAGGACTACTAAAAGCCACAAAAATTATTACAAATTTATCGCGCATACTACCGGGCCAAGGTGGTGGTCGATGAAGCCATGCTGAAGGATCCATCATAGTAGACATGGATGTAGTGGAAGGAGCGTTGATCTTGTCCATATAGGTGATGTCCTTATCATTCTCCCCTTCTTTAATTGGAGTCGTCCTCGACACCATCATAATCTTCTGCAAAATGTTAGTACCAACAGGGAGCATTGCAATATGGACATATTTTGTGATCAAATCATTATTCCAATAATCATTGTCATCCATATGCCCCTTTTCTTGAAAACTATCTTGCACTTTGAGAATTGAACTGTCATAAGTTTGCGTGACATGATTGGTAATATTGCAGTCATCTAATCGAACACATGGTTGCATAGCAAATGAAGGTATCAGATTGGTACAATTATAAACTTGGTGCACCACATTATCTCCTTTATCATTATGTTTGCCAATAACATGAAAAGTATTTCGTGATAACCATGGAATGTTAGCATGTTCAAAAAGCATTTTCTTTAAACTATTTAGGTTGCATAAACCGTCAAAGTTAATGTAACCCAAAGTATTTAAGGAAGATATCAATTTCAGCTCATCCTTTTGACTAATAATGCGAATAACATGTTTATTTTTATTTTGAAAATGGGTGTTCGATTCCAAATTATGAACAACATGTTCATAATCTAGTTGTGACATTGATATAAGTGAAGCACTATCGCACAACTCTTCTTTATCACAAGTAATAGCAAGCAAATTATCTTGTGACAAAGAAAAATCAGTGGGTTCCACTAATGATTACTCTGGAATAGCATGAGTAGTGGACAATTTAATACCATCACAAATACTATCATTGCATTGAGCAGGAGCGTCACCTTTTTCATTACCTTGCAGTGTCTCAGTTGATTTAGGTGTAACTGCAATGGTTTGCTCCCTACTCATGTAAATGATCTCTTCATCATTCATGCGCTTCTCTTCATCTTTCTCTTGGTAATGCTTATCTTCCTGCATAATGTTAGGTACGACAATAGGAGCAATAATGGGTCCATCTAATGAGGCAATATATTCATTCAACGATTCAATAAAGATATGTTCGCTCTACAAGCACATCTGAATAATTCTGAGAGAGAACTGTATGTTTCATGAATGAGAATACCCCGAATTTCCTCGTTAAGTCCCTTCAAAAATCTATTTTCAATTGCGTCTTCACATTCAATTAATCCACTTAGTTTTAACAAGGTCTTGAATTTGCGATAGTATTCCTTTACCTTCAATTTACCTTGTTTCAGATATTTCAGGTCAGGATAAGCATCTTCTGCATCATAGTCTTGAAACATATCTCTAGGTGGAAAAGGAACAAATACTTTGTACTTCTTCACATGATGATGAGAGGTGTAACCTGCCATTGTTAGTAGTAGACAAGAAAATACATAAAGGAGTGTATAACCTATCTACTAATAGGAGCTGGAATTGACAAGTCTATCACACTCGAAGGTCTCACTAAGCTCTTACAAGTTCTTACCATGCAGCTTGTCAAGGTCAATCAGTGGATGACGGTAATATGCACTCAAGGGTGATAAAGCGATTGCAAGATGCTTCTCCTGTGGTTAATAGTAGGTGGAGCTTGGATAGGTATAATATGTAGCAAGGAGATACTACAACCACACTAGTTAAAACAAGTTGAAAGAACGTTCAACGACGGTACGTGCTGGTCCTAGGCTAGACCATACTAGAGACTCGAGCCTAATCACAGACGTAGTCACATAACAGTTATTGAACACCAATATGAAGCTCCACAATTTCTGTATCTCTCTTTTTCTATTTGACAAGGACTCCAAAACAAATTACAGCACACGCTATTTATCAAGTGCTTAATCCCTATTTTGCAATTTCAGATTGCATTTACCTGTTTCTTGCTTGTTCTTCGATCGCTTGCAGGAAGCGTCCTTCGTGGCTGGTTCGTGATAATCCAAGCAAAGGTGGTGATAAAGCGATAGTGAGGTCTACCCCTGTTTGGATAGTAGAATGGTGGAGCTTGGATAGGCCAAATATGTAGCAAGGAATAATAGATATGTAACTCGGTTAATGCAAAATCAAATAATAATCCAAATGTTATCAATGCTCTAAGTTGCTGTCACAAAGATATATGATGAAGCTAGCAAAATAGGACCTCAAACAAGTGGACATAAGCACGGTACAAAAACTGAGCTAACACCATAGAAGCAGATTATGGTTGCACTGTAGGAAATTTTTTCCCATTTTTTTTTTTAGCCGAGTGCTGGTTTTTTTTCCTTTTTCCTTTTTTTTTGCCAAAAGTGCTTTCCTTTCTTTTGTTTTTTTAACTTTTGTGCTCTCGGAACAGGGCTGAAAAAATATGACAGGCAAGTTGATTTTATGGGAACTTGTGCAGGCCAATCAAATCTCACTGTTTGGTAATTGCACGAAAATAATTAAGTGCAATTAGGAAGGTTTGGAGCTGCAGCCAAACAAGGTTCGGTAAAATAGGAGTGTACCAACCAAATTAGCAAAAAGATAGGTAATAAACAAGGCTAAACATGGTAGGTACAAAAATTGAGTCTGCCCTTCCCTTTTTTTTTTTTGTCTTTCGCAGATGTTACGCACATAAAAAGGTAGCGCGTGGGGTAAGCCAGCAAGGGATGGTTGCGTATATCCCGTGATTCAGCGAGTACACCACCAACAAAAACAAAGTTTCTGTTTTCAGGCTTTTCTTATTTGGTGGTCGCAGCGATGAAATAAGGTGGTTGTTCCCTGATGATGGTAGCCGGTGGCTAATGGATGACGAGATGGAAGCAATGGATTTCTTTTGATATTTTTTTTTGGTTCTAGGTGCAAGAGAGACAAAGACAGCAACTGCGAGCAGTCTAACACATGCATTAAAATTCGAGAATACAAAACTAAGAACAAATCTAGGCACAACGGGTTTGGTATGTGATGCCAATATTTTTGTGGGGAAATTTTCTGGAATCTAGGTATGAAAATAACTAATCTAAGATACAAGAATCTCACTCGGCAACCTGAAGCTCTGATACCAAATGATGCGCACGGGGTCGGCCCGATCTTCTGGAGAGAACGATACGTCGATTTGTGAGAAGAAGATGTTGTGATTTCAGCTACCAACCAGCGAGGGCAAGAAACCGGCAATCGCAATACCACCAACTCGAGTGTTATCAACCGTGTCCAACACGATCGATCTTAATCCTTGCGAGCAATCGAGAAACTTGCAA